>JAVJIF010009291.1:0-155407 GCA_038442645.1 Agave tequilana | reverse complement strand
TTGATTGAAAATATCATGCGTTCGTCGCTGGTTGAGAGTCAAATTAGGATTGCCATTGTTTGAAAACTAGAATGTTTAATAGAAACTTTTCCCAAGTTGGGTTCCTTCAACTTTTATAAAAATTATTTCCATCAAAAGACCACAACTTAAAATCTTTCAACATTAGCAATAAGAAAATATTTCAAATTAAAAAAAGGCATACTATTTCGAGTTCATTATGTAAAGACTCAAGCTCGGGATGCAAGGTGAAAAATAACAATTTGTGAGCATATGTGTTTGAGGTTCTTACTTCTTTTGTGGCAATTTTCCTTCTTGTTACATAGAATAAAAGGTTTATTATGAAGTGAGCATATAGACCATTAAAAAAAAAGAAGATAAAATAACTATTGATTTTTCGTACAAACTAACAGTGGGAGTGGTTCTATTTCTTATTAGGATCTATTTTATTATTTTTTATGTTTTATTATTTTTATTATTTTGAGAATATTTAGGTGCTTTTTCTATGAACAGTCTATAAGCTTACAGTCCCGTTTATATCTTTCTTCTTGGGTATTCATGAGCAAATATAGTTTCATATTGGAAAGTTAATTAAAGAATTGGACTTATATAATTAGAAGCTAAAGTTCCCTTAATGGAAGATATTATAGCGAGATTCACCTTAATGACCAGAGCCAGATCTAAAAACTCTTATGCGACAACCTGAAAGAACTTTATTAGAATTTTACTTCTTCTGGATTATCTTGAGATTTTCTTTCTGAACATGATGTTCATAAAACGGAGAGAATGACTGGATGCAGAAAAGAGAAGTGAAAATAAAATAATTATTGATTTTATAGAAGATTCTCCAGAAGACTCACAAGAAGATGAATGGACGCTTGTAATTTTTTATTTATGATTGATAAAATGTATGAAGATTGAAGATCGAGGATTTGTACTTTTTTTTATGTATTAATGATAAATTCTCAAAAATTTTAATTTATACTTCAATTGTATTTGTATCCATTATTCATTTTATTGGATCATTAATAAAAAAATATATTTTCATACCTTGTAAGTTTCTTTACTAATTTTATCACAACTTGAATAAGTAATTTTTGAAAATTTTTAGATTTTTTTAGAATTTTTAAGTTTTTAAATTTTTTTTTTTTAAATCGGCGGGCCGGCCAGGGCCTGGGGCACCCGGGCCTTTAGGCACGCCTTGGTTCTACAATTGTAGCCAACGGCCCGGCCCGGCTCCTGACCCGCCGTGCCCGGGCCGGGTTGGCCCAACACGGCCCACTGTTACAGATAGATGGTACCATGTTTTTCATATGAATTAAACCTTTTGTTCATTAGACCAAGCCTTTGGATAAGAGAGCTTGAATGACTATGCAGGATCTAAGTTCGTTCATAATCCGTAGTTTTATTGTAACGCGTATGTACGTCGTCATAACGTCTCCTTATCCTTAGAATCGGGGCGTTATATTTGTCCAGGTCCAAGTCTATGTGTTTATATACAAAGATCTGACCAGCCTTTTACCACAAAGCTGATATTTTTGCCTCTCAACTTTTATATTGTTATGTCCCCACGAATGGCTTAGCAGCAGCCCAGGGTCGTTAGAGCTAGAGCACAAACTCCCTTGTGATTATCGTGCCAACAGAGATTCTTACCCCCCACGCGGCCCCGGTTAGGCCGCAAGTTTGCTGTCCAGTGGTCGCCGATTAATCTAGTCGGCGGTTAAGTTAATTAGGGGGAAAAAAACAAATATATTGTTTGATCTTATGATCCCTTAACTTCAAGAAATTGAGGCAAACTTGTAGTTTCCCTTGACTGATTTAATATTAACTCCTTGAAAGTGCTAAATACATGTCTTTTTATTTCAAAGAGTCTAATTTGGAATAAAATTTCCCACAAGGGATATATCGTTTTGGATTTTATTGCCTATATTTGCTTTGATCTTGAGTTTTCCTTTATTTTATATTTATGCGGTTAAAAAATTCCTAATAGTACTAGATAGAATTTATTTGCAAGTTCTCGAGCTTATTTCCAGAGTCTTCTTCCAAAGAGTTGGTAATTAATTTCTATTAAATGAATTTTACCCCAAGAGTCAATTGTTTTAAATCGATTCCTTTTGTGTTTCTTTGTAATACGTTATTTAGAGATAAGTCCAGTAAGTTTGAGAATATTATGAGATATTTGTTCTCATTTATTTATTTTTGTTTGACTATTCTCATATGCAAGAAAATTATGAAACAATAGGACATGATAGAACTTAAATTTCATGATTCAGATAATATTTAAAATATTTAATATTCATGTGAGTTGTATCTTTCCTTCCATTGATGTTAACATGACCTGTGCATTTTTATTGTTTTTGAGTCATATGCATGAGTTGCTTTAGATTGCTGTTTCTCATTGTGACATTTTTAAGATGAGAGGCACTAAAGAAACTGTCAAATGCTAGAATTATATTATTAATTATTTTTTATTATTTGTGTAAACTATATGAAACTTTTTATTTTATTAGGAGTTTTTATATCTTTAGGAGTGCTACTCAGATTATGAGTTATTTGTAATAGTACTGAGAGAGGAATCTACAACTCTTTGGAATCAAATTTTGATATGGTATCAGAGTCAAAACCTTAACCCTAGCTACCACCAAATCTGCAAAAAAAATTACAATAAAAAAAAAAACTAATCCTAGCCCTTCTCCTATCTTCGTCGTCACGCGAACACCAACCCACCTCCCTTCTTGCCTTTGCCACCACTCGAAGACCTCTCTTGCCTGTATATGTGACCTTGCGAGGCCCTGCTACATGGTTATGACCTTTTCGAGGTTCCTGCTACTTTTTCGTGTCTATTGGTGACCTCTTGATGTTACTACAGAGTTCGTTGAGATCATCTATCCATTCTGCTGCTATCTATTGCACTGCTTGAACGTCGGTGTCGATGTTTCCTATAACTTCTGCTATCATCTACCTACCTCCTTATGTTTACCTAACTATTAGCTGCTATGTCTTCCGAAGATATCAAACATATCTTCGATTTCCTGTTCCTAAGCCCTTCTTGGTTACCACTGTCAACTTCAATGGTACTAACTATCTTCCCTAGTGTTAGTCCTTTCGCCTCTTTGTTGGCTTGCAAAAGAAATTGAAGTACCTTACAGAAGATCTTCTAGTAATGGATTGGGTGACAAGTGATTGTAGCATGATGGCATTGCTGCTCAGCAGTATGG
This sequence comes from Agave tequilana, assembly GCA_038442645.1. Taxonomy (NCBI): domain Eukaryota; kingdom Viridiplantae; phylum Streptophyta; class Magnoliopsida; order Asparagales; family Asparagaceae; genus Agave; species Agave tequilana. The sequence continues at coordinate 152,192 of JAVJIF010009291.1, read as the reverse complement.
ATCAGAATGTTAATGCAAGTGTCATGTTTCTGAAAACAGTCAAAGTGATATGAGATACTCTGAAGGAAATGTATTCCAACGAGTAAATATTTCCTGTGTTTTTTATTTGTATGAGAAGTTATTCTCACTATGACATGAAGGTCACTTTCTATATGATTACTACTCTGAGTTGTAGGGGACTTTCGATGAGTTGAGTTTTTATCAACCTCCTGTACTGGATTTGAAAGTGCTTCAACGATATCGTGATGAGCTAGCAATGGCTACGTTTCTATCTGGGCTGAATACTTCCTTTGGCAATCAAGTTCGAAGATAGATTCTTAGTGGTAGTATAGTTTCTTCTCTCTCCACCACTCTGCCTCGAGTTCGTCATGTTTCTATCGGAAGTAATTCTTAATCTAGTGTTGGGAACTCCATTATGGTAGCTAGGGGCCGTAGGAGAGGTGGAGAACATGGCCGTGGTCGTGGCTGGATTTAGGGGGAGGACGTGGACCGAAAATAAGGATACACGTCATTTGTGCTCACTGTGATAGAAACAATCATACATCAGATAAGTGTTGGGACAAGTTCGATAAACCTAAGTGGGCTCAGTTGCTGATTCTACATTTACATCCACTTTAATTGCTATCTCCTCCACTATTGCTTCTACTATACATATCTCCCAGGCATACTACTATCCATTTCCTTCAGCTTCAGACTGCTCAGTCATATTAGTCAATTGATAGTACAATACATGGGTTTGCTTTAGGTTCGAGTGCATTTATAGCTTCTACTGATAAGCCTTGGATTTTTCATTCAGGAGCCTCTACTCAAATGACAAGTATCAAGAAAAAAATTCACTCTCTTTCCTTCCTAGATAATATTTCTCCTGTTAATATTGTTGATGTACCTCTTCACTATTTGTGAAAAAGGAGTTGTTCATGCTACCTCTTCTTTGTCACTAAACAATATCTTATTTATTTCTAAATTCCTTCTTAGTCTACTATCCAACAGCAAATTTACTATACAAAATCACTGATGTGCTATATTTTACCCTTCTCATTCTGTGTTTAAGGATTTGCAAACTAAGATGAACATTGGTTCGGGTCATGAGTATGGAGGCCTCCATTACTTGGATGATGGTATGCTCCATTTTGGTTACGTGCTATTTCTCCTTTTAATACTCTACTACAATGACACCATAAGTTGGGGCATCCTTCTTTGCAAAATTAATTTTAAATACTACATATCGTGTCCTCTATTATTACTTTAGATTGTGGTTTTATCAGCTTGAAAAGCATCATCATGCTTCCTATCCTAATTGTGTCGATAATAATAGTTCTGATTTTTGAACTGGTCCATTCTGATGTTTGGAGATCGTGTCATATTACTTCTATGTTTGATTTTCTTTATTTTCTACTTTTATGGATGATTATTCTAAAATATCTTGGGTGTAGTTGCTAAAAGATAGGACTCAGGTTTATGATGTTATTAAAAATTTATCACTAAAACAAAAAACCAAGCTTTCAACTACTATTCGTATTTTGCGCACTGAAAAGGCTCTTGAGTATACTCAAAAAGAATTCTCGTTAATATGCATTTTTCAGACTACTTATCCATACATTTCATAGCAGAATGGGGTAACTGAAAGAAAACTGAGACACCTTCTAGATGTGTCTTGTAGGAAGAGAGAGGAAGTCGTCGAGGAAGTCGACGATGTCATCGCCAAAGGAATCAGCACAGCAGCCACAAGATTCAGCAGCAGCAGCAGCACGGTCGACCGTACGGTCAACCGTAGCAAGGAAACAGTAGCTACAGCAGGCGCACGGTCGACCGGTCCGGTCGATCGTCGACAGAAGCAGCAGAACGGTCGACCGGCCCGGTCGACCGTTGTGTACGGACGTGCACATCAGACATGCACGGGGTATATCGGTCGACCGCTCGGTCGACCGACTGAAAGTGCCTAACTCTCGGTTAGGCACGATCGACCGGCCCGGTCGACAGGTGCATAGGGTCGGTCGACCGACAGTCGGGTCGGGCTGTTTCGGAAAAGTGCTGAATTAGAAATCTGTTTAGGTTAAAAGTAGATTTCTAGGGTTTGTAAGTGTGTGAGAAAAGAGGCATCTCTCTCTTAATCACCATTGCTGAAAACATTGTATTGATTTCATACAAATCAATAGAAACCTCTCTCTTTCTTGCCCTGAGGACGTAGGCGAAAAGGTTAAATCTGAGTTTGTGCTATCCTCTGGGATTGTGTGTTATTTGCTGTTGATAGTATTGTTCTTTTGCATCTGAGATTTAGGGTTTCCTCTTTGTGATTGTTATCCGGCGCACAACATGTCTCGCACCTTATTGGTTCACACGCATGTGCCTAAATTATTTTGGGCAGAAGCTATTTTCTATGCTTGTCATTTAATAAATAAAATGTCCTCTTCTGTACTGCATCAAAATTCTCCTTTCTTGCCTGTATCTTAGATAAACCTACTATTTCTATTGTTTCTTGTGTGTGGTTCTGCTTGTTTTGTTCAAAATCTTCAAAGCGGATTGGATAAGTTAGAACCTAAAGTTATAAAATGTGTCTTTGTTATTTATTCATGAACATAGAAAGGCTATACGTATTTTGATCTTATGGACCGTAATTTTATACTTCTACTGATGTGAACTTCTTTGAGTCAGTTTTGAAATTTTCTCCTACTGCTTCTGCTCCTTTACCTCAATCTATGCCTAGTTCTGGGGATTTGGAGAAAGGGATTGTATCTAAACCATTGCAGGCGTATATCAAACATTCCAAGAATGGGCCTCTACTTCACTACCTGCTGTTCCAAAATCTACAACTGTTGATCCTGATCCTCCTCATTATGTTTTTGCACCTACTGCTTCTCCACTTCCTACTATTAAGATGGATACTTCTGTTCCTTTAGATTTGGACTTTCGTATTGCTCATCAAAAGGGTAAACGATCTTGTACCGAATATCCTATTTTCAATTTTGTTTCCTATAATCGTCTTACCCCACTGTCTCGTCAGTTTGCTTTATATGTGTTTTCTATTTCTATACCTAAGTCTTATTAGGAAGAATTGATATACTAGAATGAAAGCAGGACATGGATGACGAGATGGATGCACTACGCTCATGTCAGACTTGGGATCTTATGTCTACTTCATCTGAACTACCTACAGTCAATTGCTACTAGGTACTTACTATCAAGTATCATCTAGATGGCACAGTAGATAGATATAAGACTCGTCTAGTTGCTCGTGGCGTTACTCAGACTTGTGCAGTGGATTATCTAGAGACATTCTCTCCAATGGCTTGCCTCAACTTTGTCCATGTCTTGTTTTTGTTGGCCCAGAGATCTTTCACCTTAGTTTTGATGATGACTACCTTATGAAAGTTAGTTTGCTAATGATCTTGTGTTTAATAAGTTTCGGATATTAATCAAGATCTTAGTAGGTGATTAGCTTCAACAAAAGATTCAAAGTCAAGTTTTGTAGCTAACACGTGTAGATTCAAGAGCTCGTGCGTCAAGATCACATCTAACACTCGGTTGGAGTCAAGCTTATTTGGATCAAGTTTGGATCGAGTCGGCTTGGAGAAGGAGTTCTACAAGAAGACTTCAGTTTGTTTGTTTTGTTTTGTTTTTAGATCTTGTGTACAGATGATTAGTCTTGATATGCTCAAGTTCACACACACAAAAGTCAAAAGTTTATTGGTTTCGATTTAACCGGTTTTGGATTTTCAAAGAATATATATTGTTTTCATGAATAGATAGAATCAAAAGAAGTTTACATAGTTTTATGTATGTTGGATTTCTTCTATATACATTGATGATTCATATTATTTATAAAAACTTATTTTGATGTATATCTAGTTCTCAAGTTTTGAATTTATTGTCAAAAACATAGATATATCTTGTATATGTGTATTGGATTCTATCCATACACACTATGCTTCAAAATGAGTTTCTATATCTTGTTTTTGTATCTATACAAGTTTTGAAGAAAACGAATTTTCATTTCAAAATCTAAGTTTTGGAAAATACCGTTTTGGTTTAAAGCTAATTTTTCATGCCTAAAAAATTGTTCAAAAGTTTTTAATATGTGTTGATTTATGATCACACATATCTGTATTTCAAAATATTTATAAGAACTTATTTTTGTGGATTTTATGTGATTTTATGGGATTTTATAGGATATTAAAAGTCAACATTTTCTAACCCGAAATCCCAGCCTGAGCCTGCTGGCGGTCGACCGACTGGTTGACCGGACCAAAGCTCGGTCGATCGGTCAGTCGACCGATGTGCACAAAACCTGTAGCCTTGGCCATAGGCTGGTCGACCATCCAGAGAACTTGCTCTCTGGATCTGGCCCCAGTCGACCGAGCCAGAAAGTTCACTCTCTAGTTCTGGCCTCAGTTGATCGCCCGGTCGACCGTTAGGCAAGTTTGCTTGGGGCGGTTGACCGGTAAACCCAACGGTCAAAAATCTGATCGTTGGCCGGTCGACGGGTGATTGACCGACAGGTCAATTTTGACCTGTTCTGGACCCTAACTGCTATATTTTCAGACCCTATAAATATGGGTCCTTTGGGGCCAGTTTTAACCAAGATTTCCAAGAGCAAATTTTCTCCACTTCTCAAGTGTTTTCAGCAAAATTTTAAAAGAGTTTTTATGTTAAAATTCTCAATCTTTATTTTGTTTCAAAGTTTTTTGAAAAATCAAAGAAAATCGTATCTTTGGGAATTATAGTTTTATTCTTCATTTCTCTATCAATTCAAGAGTTTTTCCAAAGAGTTTTTCTTTGTGTCTTCTTTTCAAAAACTTTATTTTTCTCACAGTTGAGTATCAATTCTATACATATCTATAGGATCTTATTTTTGTGAGAAAAATTGTTTGTGATCTATTGAGATCACCAAGTATTTGTTTGTGATCTTTCAAGATCACCAAGAGATTGTTTATGATCTTTGTAATCACCAAGTTGTACTTTTCTTCTTTGCTTTGTGCTTTGGCTTAGTGTCCACCTCTTGTGTAGAGGTTTTGTGTTTGAGAGAGAGTTGTGTACTCCCAGTTGTAATTGTAATTCCTCGGTGGAGGTCCCTTTGTGGAAGGTCCTGTATGGATATAGTGAAAATCCTTCTGTGTGAAAGCGGGGACATAGAGCAATGGCTCGAACCTCGAAACAAATCTCGGTGTTTGTGTTTGATCCACTATCTATCAACTCTCTCTTTTATATCTCGCATTGTCATTACTGTTCATATTCACATGCTAGATATAGTTCGTGTGTGCCCACACTTGTGTTCAACCAAGAGAACTTATTAAAGCACTTCAATTCTTAGTCTAAAAGTATCTAGAGGAGTAGCTCCGGAGCCTTTCACGGGGAATTCGGGCTCACTTTTGGTTACACGTTGTGTGTTTGTAAATTAGTTTTTAATTCCGTATCATTTGCACTAGATTAGCTAGTACACCTATTCACCCCCCCTCTAGGTGTACTTTCAGTTTTGTCTAGTTGTTAATCACCAATGGCCGATGTTTCAGCTGGATGTGAAGAATGCTTTCTTGTCTATATAGAACAACCTCCTAGGTATGTTACTCAGAGAGAGAATATGGTGTGCAAGCTTAAGAAGGCGATATATGATCTTAAGCAAAATCCGGAGCCTAGATGGTTTGATAAGTTCAGTCGTATCATCGCTGAAGTGGGGTTTTAGAAATGCTATCCTTGATCATTCTGTTTTCATTCACAGGACTTCTTGGGGCACCTGATTCTTATTGTTTATGTTGATGACATTCTATTGTTTGGGAGTGATGTTGATGGTATTTAGAAAGCTAAAAAATATCTTAAGACTCAATTTGTGATCAAAGACATGACCAATGTACTTTTTTGGGATTGAAATTGCTTATAGTAAATATAAAATAGTCCTTTCTCAATGGAAGTATGCTTTCGATTTACTACATGAGACTTCTTCTAGACTACTTGGCTATAAGCCTATGCGTACTCCTATGGATACTGATACTGATTTGTGGGATGAGACTGGACTTCTATTTGAGAATATTTTTAGTACAGGAGACTCATAGGTAAATTTATCTGTCTCACAGTTGCAAGATCAGATATTACTTATGTTGTTGGACTGGTGGGTTAGTTTATACACAAACCTAGAGAGATTCATTGGAACGCTGCATTGAAAATTCTAACATACAACAAAAAAAATCCGGGTAAAGAACTATGGTATAAAAACCATAGACATTTGCGGATTAAAGCATTTTCAGATTCTAGGTATCCAGGATAAAAGAGATAGAAAGTTTACTTATGACAGCTGCACTTATGTTGGATGTAATCCGGTTACTTGGATGAGCAGAAAGCAGAGTTTGTATCTTATTCCAATATTGAAGCAGAGTATAGAGCCATAACTCATACAACGTGTGAGATTATGTGGCTGAAATTCCTGTTGTAGGAACTCCAAAATTCAACATGGATAGTCTGATGCCTATGTACTGTAATAATTAGACTGTTATTTACATAGCCAGCAATCCTGTCTTTCATGATAGGACGAAGCATATAAAGGTGAATTGCCATTTTGTTCATGATGTGTTTTCTCAGAAGCTGATTTCTACTTTATTCACTCTGTCTTCTAAAGAGTTCGCATATATGTTTACAAAACCTATTTCTCCTAAAGTTTTCTCGTACATATGTAACAAGCTGGACATGATAGATATATAAATGCTCCAGTTTGAGGAAAAATGTTAAAACTCTTTAATAGTTAGTTTCCTATTGTGAGTCTTTATTTTGTTAGGAGTTCTATATCTTTAAGAGTCCTACTCAGATTATGAGTTGTATTTGTAATTGTATATAAATAATACTATTGAGAAAGGAATCTACAACTCTCTCAGATCTTTTTTTTTCTCAAATTCTGATAATCAGTGACTGAATTCCATCGTTGCTTTGTAATGATGTGAATTACTGACTCGCTAGTACAACGACACTAAAGAATGGCATATAATTTTATGTTGCGTGCATAACTCGGGATACCATACTTAGTATGATACCAATTGTTGGGAGATACAAAGATCCCCACCGATGACCTCAAGCACGCCATGAGATCGATTACCTCGAGCATACAAGATGAATATTAAAAGATACAAGAAGAAAAACACACAATTTAACGCGGTTCGGTCCAAATTTGGCTTACATCCATGAGGAGATAACTTAAGAGAGTAATAATAAATTTGGTAAAATAGAGATCTAACCTTCCCTTTGATCCCACAAGAGTATTCACCTTCCCCTTGAATCTACACCTAAATTATAAGAGTATACATTCTTTCTATGCACCGTCACCTTCCTCTCTCTTTAACTTGATTTCTTTATGACCTTACATTATTTTTCATCACAACTTTCTTCTCCTCCATATAAATCCTAGATTATAATTTTTATTTATAGAGTTTACAATTCAAACCCTATTCCAACTATGAGATGATCTTGGCCATCAAAGGCTTAAAGAATCTTGATCAATCCTATTAGGAGTTGATCTCCTTGATCTAAAAGAGTTTTAGACCCTTCAATTTTTAAAAACAAACCTTCATTTTATAGAATCTGAATCATATTCGAACTCCACTAGAAAAGAAAACCTGCAGTTACCTGAAAAGAAAATTGCTCACGCAAAACCGTCTTGATGGTCGACAACATGCATAACTAGTCGACTAACTTTCTCAGTCGTCAACTGACCAATGTATCAGTCGACTAACAGAAATGTCCTTCTTCTCTGTATCTTGTTTAGTCGACTGTATAGTCGATTAGTCTGAGCATTAGTTGCTCAGACGACTTCAACTGTATAGTCGACTAGTCTGAGCATTAATCAACTATACATTCGACTAATCTACTCCATTTTGATTTGCTTCTTCTATTGCAAGTCATCGTCTTCTCCAATTTGATTGAATCTTCTAAGATCATCATCTCTTCTTGAAAACAAGGAAAAATCCTAACATTTTATATTTCATCTAGTTAATAGGTACAGTTCTTTTTATTTTTGATCAACTAAGTTTAGCATGTCTGAATGTCTTAGTTTTCTATCATTCTTTGCTATAGTATTTCATATTTACGTGTAAATGGATCAACATACGAATATACATAATAATGTTCTATTGTAAATTTGGTTTATGGCTATCATTTCTTTTAGACCACATGATGTCAACCATCTTAATATGGTTTTAGGTTGACCAAACTTTCCTTATTGATCTTCAGGCTTATCTTAGTGGCAAGGTAATATTTCCCTTTTGACGAATTGAGCTATTCATCACACTTGAAATATTTGGGGCTTGTCCAAGATCTATAAATAAAAAAAATTTACTGATCTTTATTCTTTGATGAAATGATAGATTGTTTTCGTAACTTCGTTTTATCAATGGACACATTGTAAATGGATTAATATGTATTCCATGAAAACTAAGCAAAATAAACTTAATTTTTTTTATTCTGTTATCTATGACAAGTTATATTTTATGCTAATTTCATGAAGTACATGAATGTTTCGTATATGAATAATCATACACTGACACTTGAGAACACTGAGTCTGAGGAATAAATGATTTTAACTAATTTTGCATATGTCATGAAATTATTTTGATTGCAGCTCAAGGACCAAGTTTATAGAACTCTATGATTTTGAAAGCATGTTTAATCTAAATATAAGATTTTATTATGACTCTTGCATTCTAGCTTTGTTAAGAGAGATTTACAGGTCTTGAGTCTAGATTAAACTCCTGTTCAATCACGAGGCAATCTTAGTTCCTACGCAAAGCATTGTAAAATAATATGGACCGCAATCGTCTTCAAATTGAAAATTAAGGGTTTAAATTTGAATCGGAAATGTGGATAGAGTTTTAGACTTCACACCCCTTGTACGGGCTTCACTCCCAAAACTAAAGAGCAAATTCTCAAGAATTTTAACTAAAATTTTTGTAATTTTAATCATTCATTAATATCCAAACAGAAGTCTTGAAGCTTATTTATAAGCTTTACAAAAGAACGCTTCTCGAAAATAAACGATGTGAAACTAAACACCAATATAAAAGAAAATATCACAAAATTTAGCAAAATAAACTAAAAATAAAATAACTAAAATGAAAGAAAGACAGTACGTCATTTTCTAGAATAAACTCAATCAAACAGTCTTCTCAGATTTTCTAGAATAAACTCAATCAAACAGTCTTCTCAGTGACGTGATGTCCTCATCACAAAGTTGAAGTAAATTTTCAATAGCCTTCTCTATTATTCTTCTATAAGTTGAAATTTGGAATGATGATATGTATCTCTTATAATATTCGATACATATACATCTTTCTAGCTCATGCTAAAGTATCATTCTCATACATCGACTCCAAATCCTCATCTGAAGACAGAATTGCTCTAAAGAAAGACGAGTCCTACAACTCTTTCTGATAATTCTTCGGGTCTCTTGCAACCCATAGATGATCCATCTTTGTTTTAAGAAGGTCAACAACTTACTTTAAGATGTGCAGATCATTTAGATTGTATCAGATTCACAGTTCAAAGGTTTACATTCCTGACCAACAATTTCAAAGTCTTCATATATGCCTATCATGGCTTTGTATTTGGTGCTACTGTGTGTTATGTACTGACTTGCAAGAACTAGGGTCCTCCCTTTTAATGGCTACTCCATCACCAGCCCAAACCAGCCAACAAGAGCAGCCTGCTCACAGAAAAATATTGGTTGCTTCATTGAGTGATTCTCCAACAACTTTCTATAGTCAATTAGAGTCCAGCTACCATTATCCAACAGTCAATTCTAAGGTGAACTAAGTGCGCGCGCGCGTGTAGGTGCGTGTCTGTGTGTCTTTTGGGTGGGTGGGTTCACAGGGAATTATATCAACCAACATAAAGCAAAATAGTGTAACAAAACAGAACTAGGCAGATTTGGATTACCATAAACCATTAATAAGATCAACATTAATAATCATATACACGAAACATAAAGAGGCTTCACAGAATTTAAACACTCCAGGTTATAAACCATAGCTCGGAGTTCCAATATATAGCCAATCATGTATTTCTAAAACAAACTAGAATCAATTCATACAACAAAAAATTATACAACATAAAATTGATATTTAAATCACTCCTGTACTTAAAATAATTAATTAATAGCCAAATAGAACATCATCTCAGCTCAAACAAAAATCGAGCATACAATACAAATTTGATCTTCAAAATAATAATCTCAAACCAAACAAATTCAAAATGGACTACAATTCCTTGATTATTAAGCAGGTCTTGTGTCAACAAGAACAATAATTTTAAATAATGCATCATGTGGAGATACAGTTTCAACTGACGACAAATTGTCCCATTATTTGATATTTATAGACCCGTGCATGTCCACAGCAATGACAATATAAAACCCCCAAGAAAAGATAATCAAAACGCTTTGGGCTGAAGATTCGAACCAGAATTATTAACAACAAAGAGAGTGAGAGAGTTGAGTCATGAATCTACCAATAAAGAGTTAAACAAGCACCGATATTACACAGAGAAACAAGTTTCTGCAAACTAAAACTTCATAAAGAAGTCACCATTAGCTATCTATACACAAAGAAAATAAAACTATCCATAACAATCACATAAATACAACATGCTCTTATTAATGTACATACCGAGTGGACAAAATGATTGGGAGAACAATCCAAACGAGATATTCCACCTTAAGATTAATCAAAATTAATCTTCATGTTTAAACCTAAAATCCATTCATCTCCAAAAGATAAGTCCTCCGTTTCACTAGTGCCTTGACTGCTGCCTTTAGAGGCTCATCAAATGAGCCAGAAAGAAATGTCACAGTCTCCTTCTTACTGAGACTATTGTTTATATTGCCCGTGTCTTCTGAGGGCCTAATTGCCACTAGTGTTGCCCCCTGCATTATCATTCCTCCAGGAAGCTCCAAAAGTGGAGCATACCTCAACTTCATATTGGACGCTGGCACTTGGGTTCTATTTGATGTTGCTGATGTCGGCAATGGATTTTCTCTAAACTCTCTCAGTTGCTCTGCTTTCATACTCAGTGTACCTTGCCCATCTGCATCTGTCAAAACCAAGCTCTTAATCGTCGGATGTTCTTCTATAATAGGTCGAAGAAGGTAATGCCTCGTCGATGCTGCGATTAAAGAACTAATAGTCCAAACGACACGCAATTTAAGCCCCCCATTTGTGTAGAACGAATCCGGGATGCTCCCATTGTCTTCATCTGTTGCTGAAGACTCCTGCGGAGATGGATTCATCTTCTGATCGACTTTAGTTCCCCCTAGTATCACACAACTCTGAAGTGTGCTCCCAAACTCAGCCCTCCATTTCAAGAGCACTCCATCTTCAGTCCCCACATCTCCGGCAGGGAGTTCAATTCTAAGGTTCCTCACATGGGTGAAGTTTTTGAGAACTTGGGCAGGGGAGTGGTGAGACACCTGTGGAAGGAGTGGTTTGTTCATACTGTTGGCGTTACGGAGTTGGTTGAAAGGCTTGAGGATGGCAAAGAACATAAGCTTTACAAGATGGGTAAACAGGTTTCGGGGTTTTCTTGAGGACATATTCAGAGAATCATCAGCCTCCCCATCAATGGTAACAACACGATCAATCTTGACATAGACATCATGAACAAGGGGGACAAGAGAATTGAACCGTTTTGAGACCGCCGAGCAGCGGCCGAGGGAGCGCACATCAGCAAGCTTGTTGAAGATGACAAGAACAATGGAGTCAGGGATTCGATCGAATTGATCATAGAGGACAGGCTCAGCATGGATTCGGCACTTGGGTTGCATCTTGCTCTTTGTATTTTGTGTACAATAAATTGGACTTTTGGTTTCATGAATGGGGGCAATCCAACAGTTTGATGAACTGAGAAGCTGATGCTGGCAAACTTAATCAATGATCTGAAGGAATTGAAACAATAACAGAAATTTCAATGGATAGTAATAAAATCATAAAAACAACATCACAAAATAGCACATATCAGTATCTTCAGGTTATATCACAGATTGAACAACTAGAACCCAATTTAATGTAAACAATCATTTCTTGCCAAAATTCTGAATTGGGTCTTGCACTAATTTGAGAGCAGATCGATACATCAAAAGCATCTGGATCTAGAACTCAAGAACTCATCAAAAGAACAACTAAAAAAGGGAAAAAATCATGGGAAAAAAATTAACTGAAACGAACACAGAGCAGAGAAAGGTACCTTTGAAATGGATCCAAAAGGGACCTGATTCAGGGTTTGAGAATGAGATTTGGGAGGAGAAAGGAGGAAAGGGTTTCGAGATTTTAATGGATGCGAGTGAGGACTGGATCGTATCCCCCTCTCATATACACTACTTTAATTTCAAAAAAAAAAAAAACAAAGAAAATAAAGGGAAGGGAAACGGCGGCCGTTAGTTGACTGTTGACGGATGAGAAACGAGTCTGTCGGTGACGCGTGACGCCGTGACTGGCGGAGATCCTCAGGGTCGGCAACTGCACGAAAAATATCAAGGGTCTTAGAAAATTCTAGAAATGAAGGACTGCAGTGTTTGGCTGTAAAATTAATTTTGTGAAAAATCAAAGGAACATATTAACTCCAGGAGAGCTTTTCGAATAATTTTCTGATATTTTTCTTTGCTAAAAAAAATATGGAAAACATGCAATCTGCAAAATGTTGGGGTGACATGTTTGATTAGCTTAGAAATATGTCTCTTTTTGTTCAATGAATACCCCCCAGTCGTACTATTTCAAGTAATAGCCTGTTTGATTATCGTACCTCTACTCGTACTATTTCAAGTAATAGTCTGTTTGGTTATCGTAATTGGCCGTAATTTATAAGTCGGTATTGATAAAATTTTTATAGTTGTAAATGAGTTACATGTAATATAAAGTTATAAGTGAGAAAGTATACTGTGCTTTACGGTTTTTGGTTATCGTAATGTGTAAACTGTGAGTGAAAAAGTTGATCACAAAATTAACTATTTGGTAATTTAAAAAGTTTTAATATTACAAATAAATACTAAAAAACTAAATATTAAAAAAAATTAATATTAACATAAAAAATAATACAAATTTGTATTACCACAAAATTAACTGTAAATGGGTTGTAAGTGAGTGGTAATTGGGTTACAAGTGAGTTGAGTTGCGTAAATCTTTTACGAATTACGGTCCAAACAAACGTCGTAGTTGTAATTGAGTTGTAAGTCATTTACGAATTATAGAGTTTTACGATTTTTGTGACGAAACAAGCAGTCCTAAGTTAAGAAAACGAGGCACATCGTTGCAAGTTCATTATGTAAGATTCAAGCTCGTGAATGGTGAAAATTAACAGTTTGGATACACGTGCGGCGAGTTTTTTTTTCTTCTTTTGTGAAATTCTTTTTTTTTTTGTTTCTAATACAGAATGAGAGGTTTTTTCTTTTTTTCATAGAGCTTTTTTGTTTTATTTAGCCTATTTATTTTATCGTGACGTAAGCACACATATTTAAATAAGACAGACAACAAAAAAAAATATGACTTTTCATACAAATTAACAGTACCAAGTCCTTGCGTAAATTTATTAGGATTTATTTCTTCTAGATTATCTCTATATTCTCTCTCTAACCAAGTCCTTTCATAAAACTTTCCGAACTACCAACCTAAGTACAAACAATCCCTTGGTTATATCTCCTTTTTTTGTCTTTTTTTTTCCTTGTTTCTTTTTTATTTTTGTTTTCTTTTTTGTTTTTGCTGCAATCTCCTTCCATTGTGAACGGATCAATGGAAATTCTCTTTCGAGATGGAGTGAATTGAATTCAAGATCAACTATTTAAGTAACTTATTGACCTACCATCCATTTGGAATTTTTTTTTTTTTTTTTTTTTTTTGGGGTGAAAGAGCAAGAGTAGAGTGGAAAACTCTAAACTCTGCACATATAATATATACTTAATAAACAAAAAAGTGACAAGGTTGCGATAAGAAGAAGATTATTAATATTTTTCATTCAAGTACTTTTTTAGGGTCAGAGAAGTAAATTTGCATAATATTGTTCGTGAGTATATAAACATGTGTTATGAGACTGAATAATCGAGGAGCTCTGATCAGGTGAGTGTACCCGGAATCACGACCTTAAATAGAACTCTGGCTGCTGAGATCAGGACCAGCCCGTTAAGACTGTAACACGTAATGGGAAACGGGAGCTCATCGAGCTACAACAGACGGTAGCCAGCACTACTACATCCCCTGCGGTGGGACAACAATAGATCCAGACACCCACCCAATAAGATCTAGTCAATTATTAAGTCTCCCCATCCTCAAATGATTGTATTACAATAGAGTATATGCGAACATGGTCTGATAAGTTCCTATGACTTCTCATACAATAGGTTCAAGTAAATAAATACTACAGTAGTGTGTGTATAAACATGTATCGTGCAGATAATAGGAGTCAATAACAGGAATTTCTGTATCACAAGTAACATGAATATGTAACTGGAGTATCCGTGTAACTGATAACGGGAATAAATATCGGAAATATCTGAGCAACATGTAACAGGAATAAATAACAGGAATACAAGAATTTATCTCAGCAATCTCCATAATAACATGTACAATATGCCACAACCATCACTGATAACCCAATAGGACACACTCATGCTCAAATATGCCTACAATCCCACAAGAATGGACTATTATTGGGATAATCTACAATATCAGGACCAATCAGATAACATGAATCATATAGAAAATTTATTTGGTGAAATAATGAAAATAACAGTAAACACTTTCCTTATAAGTGAAGTTCTCATTGTTCTGATCCCAACGGTATCAAGAATGTGTGATTTGGACGTCAAATGATCAAGTTATGGTTCAAATAACAATTCTGCTTTATAATAATAAAATGGATTGAGGGGTCAGCTATAATTTTTTACGGTTATAAGTAAAATTAATTAAATTAACCTTTATATAATTAAGTGGGTTGTGGGTTGTGGATGCGGGTAGCGGGTCTGAACTATTCAAAACCCATTATGGGTTTTACAGTATTAACAGAAGAAGAAGAAGGAGGAGGAGGAGGAGGAGGAGAAGGTCGGGGGGTTTCTAGTCATGGGGGAGGGTATGGCCATAGATTGGGGTGGCCGAGCACGTGACGGTGGTGGGTGGCGGAGCTCCGGCGACCGGAGATAGAGAAAGAAAGGGAGAGAGACGAGGTAAAATGGAGAGAGAGGAGGGGGGGGGGGGGGGGGGGGGGGGGGGAGGTGGCGGACACAGCGGAGCGTGGCGGGGGGTGGAGGTGGTTGCGGTGGTGCTGGGGGTGTAGCAACGGTGTCTCTGGGAGGTGGTGCAAGAAGGTGGTGAGGAGGATGGAGAGAGAAATAGCAAAGAGAGAGAAAGAGGAAGATGTGAAGTTGGGGGGTTTGGTTGGGCTGTAGGTGGTGGCAAGGCGGAACTCGACCGTCGGAGGGTGGTCGGCCTGCGAGGGCACGGAGGTATAGGGGTGGTGGCGTTCTGGTTAAGGAAGGAGAGAGAACGAGAGTTAGAAAGAGAGCGATGAAAATAATTACAGAGTGAAAGATTTTTATTTCATGAGAGGTCTGTTGAGAATCATGTAGAAAAATGGAGAGCTTAGCAAAGAATTAAAAAAAGTCGGTTAACTTGTGAAAGAAGAAATGAGATTTTTGAGTTGTGTTAGATTTATTTAATATTAAATAATTCGGTTAAAAATTGACAGACTCAGAGTGGGTCCAAAAAATTTAAAATCAAAAATATTATCTGGAGGATTAATGTGAAATCAGATTTTAAAAATTTTGTCTGATTTGTAAATTAAAAATCTTGGAATCGATCAGTGATATCAGTCGACACCGGATTTGACCGGATTTTTGGTAAATTTAGACAAATTCTCAAAAATACACTAACGTAGAAAATATGATTTTAAAGAATAATATTAAAACAGATTTTTGAAATTCACCCCGTTTGTGAATTAAAAATCATGAAGTAAATTACTGGTAAGTCCGCCACCTAATTCGGGGTCTGAAAAATTCTGAAATTTTTAGAAAATCTAAAATATTGAAAAATAATTTTTGAAACTAAAATTGGCTCACACCGACTACCAAGAAGGCAAATCAAGAATGCACACCATATCGAGTACTGATACTGTGATACATACATCTAGGATCAAGTGTTACACTTCTATCCACCTTACAGGAAAAATTTCGTCCTCGAAATTTAAATAAAAACTTTGGAATGCAACCAACTAAGAGAAAAAGAAAATTAATAAAGTAGTACCTAAGGGTTGGAGAATAGGTAAGGGTACTTTTCCTGAATTTCTTCCTTCAACTCCTAGGTAGAATCTCCTGGGGAATTAGAGTCCCATGCCACTCGAACTAAGGAGATCACTCTGCTCTTTAGGACCTTCTCTCTTCGATCAAGTATTGCCACTGGATGAACTTCATAGGTTAAATCTGGTCTCAGTGTCAGTTCTGAATAATCATGAACATGTTTCTTATCATGCACATATTTTCGGAGTTGATACACGTGAAATACATCATGCATCCCTTCGAGAGACGGAGGTAAAGCCAGTCTGTAGGCTACTACACCAATTTGCTCCACAATATTGAATGGCTCAATATAACTTGGACTCAACTTCCCTTTACTTACATATCTGACAGCACCCCGAGTTGGTGATATTTTAAGAAACACATGATCTCTAACCACAAACTCCAGGGGTCTCCTTTTTGAATCGGCCCAGTTTCGCTGGCGGTTTTGTGCAACCTTAAGATGCTTACTGATCTGTGCTACTTTATCCACCGTCTGGGTAATCAATTCCAGCCCAAGTAACTTTATTTCACCAATATCATCCCAGCACACTGGTGATCTACACTTTCATCCATATAGGGCCTCAAAAAGTGCCATCTATATGCTAGCCTGGTAGCTGTTATTATGGACGTGTTTGGATGTAAGGAATTGGTGTGAAGTGAGGAAGTGGGGAAGTATAATTGCTCATTTCCCTATCTATCAAACACCGGAAAAGGAAAATAAGAAAACTCCCATTTCCCTTTTTCATCTCTTTTACACAACCATTTTCTCACTTCCAGAGTGCTACAGTTAATTTTGGGCATGTAAATCTCATTTATAATAAGTTATAGCATAAAACAGTTAATTTTTGGCCATGTAAATCTCACTTGCATTCTAATTAAAATCTATTTTTTATTTTTCTTAATTAATTTTATTTTAATATTATTTTGCGGTCAACTTTGTGGTCAACTTTTCCACTTCCACTTTCATACCATCCAAACACCGAAAACGACAAAACATTTTCCAAACCACACTTCCCAACAATCATCCAAACACCAGAAAACTTACTACTCATTTCCCTTTTCCTAAAGGAAATAAATCTTACTTCCTACTTCTTCACTTCACACCAATTCCTTAAATCCAAACAGACCCTATATGAGAATTCAACCAAATGCAGGTGATCTTCCCAGGACCCCTTACAAAAACACTGCGACTATGATCACAGTTCTCACAAAACACTGCAATCATGGCGTAGTTCTCAAAAAATACTGCGATCATGGTAGCAATCCTCATACTGCGACCATGATAGCAGTCCTCACAAAAATACTGTAACCATGATAGCAGTCCTCACAAAAAAAAAAGAAGGAAAAAACTCATTTGGGTACCTTGGATCGACACAAGTAAGGAAAAAGGGCGGTTAATAAGATAAAAGTACTAACATAATTAGAGAGTACTAGAATATTTCTTGTTTCGAGATAAACTTTTTAGCTAGAGGGACTTATAACAAATGAGCGATAAATTGTGGGGGACTAATATTCAAATATGATATTGTTAGAAGCTAATATCTAAATAAGACATTTGTTAGGAACCTACATTTTTTCTGCAGAGATGAATTGTGACCATTTGCATTTTTACAGATTATACATGTGGCAGATATCAAATGTCTATATTCAACTTCAAGAGGGAAATTCTTTGCTAGTGTTTACTTTTAGCAAGAATAAGAAAGGGGTAAATGATCAAAGTGATAACCTTTATGCATGAAAGGGCTAAAGGGAAATTCTATATTTAACATTGCCTTCTTTATCATTTTTCCTTTTGGAGAACTCTTCTCTATCTATCTCTTTATGTTTTTGGGAGAAAAAGATCAAAATGTTTTCCTCTCCTAATTAAAGAAATTTTATTTTATTTGATGAGTGTCTTTTTTATCTTTTTTTATCTTTGGATTCTCTTACATGCTTCTTTAATATTGAATTCCGTTCTCCCTGACATTGCTATCTATTATTCTAAATAAGTAAATATGTCACCCCAACCAGTTTCTGTCATAGAGCAAATCATATACTAGTTCTCATTGCACTTATTAAGTAGTAGACCGCCACCGTCGGTGAAAAACTGACTGCTCGATCAGGAGAAAGAGAGGGGAGAGGAAGAAGAAGGAAGGGTGGAGCTGAGAGAGAAAGAAAGAGGTGGTTGACGCTGCTCTCTCTCCCTCTCTCTCTCTCGCGTGCGAGGACAAAGACGAGCAGACAAAATTTCTATACGAGTCACGGTTGAAAAACCTCCCTTTAATCTGTTTTGATAAAATAAATAATTCTTTCCCATTCACAATAAGTTATAATTGTTTATAAAATTATGGACGATGGTGATTCAGCAATGAATATGCCCAACGCCAAGGCGCTACGGACAGGATTTTCTACTCTAATTCCCATCTTAAGTTAGAATCTTCGGGGTCTTTCCTTTTATCCATTACTATAAATAAATTATTATCCTCAAGGCTAATTTGCTAAGCTGGTAGGGGTTTGGATCATGTCAAAATTCCACTAGTCTTGGTAAGCATGATCCTAGCCTGCAGGCTGCAGGATGGGAATGGGACTGGGTCTTCACATGATCCTACTCTTGGCAAACAACCTCAGATCCTAGTCTTCATTGTGCCAGTTAGCATCATGTCAAGACCCAGACCCAGTTTGCTAAAACTTCAACACAGAGTGCAGGGCTTCACACTCCTCTGCCAGTCAGAATCTACACATGGTGGTCACACTTTGTTAGGTTTCATCTCATTTCCAAAATGTTCAGCCCATCACCATCACCAGAAGTCTGTAGTCCTCAAAGTCTTAACCATCACCCTCATAATTCTGCAATCCAAGGCCGGGAATGGTCACCGGTATCATCTTCATCTTTTTGGCGCGTAAAGAAAATTGTTATACAGTCGTCGTCCAACCACCATCCACATCATCGTCTTCGCCTTCGCTGACCACAATTTCGCATATTATCGAGTTAGAATCTTACAATCTTATCGCTTTCCCTTCGAACAAAACGAGTCTGATGCCTCAGAGAGAGATTCAGACCAACTTGGTGAACCTCTGCTGCTGATCTTTGAGCCTGTTGATGGGACAAGAATCTGATAAGGACCAGCACCAGCACCACATTACTCTCTTTCGGAGAGGCTTGTGATCTCCCAACAGCTGTGTGAACCAAAAGGGAGATGAGACTTAATTTAACGTGGCATGCTTGTTAACCTTTCATGTGAGCCTTTTGTGCTGTAGAACAATGATGGACAAAGATAGCAATTGGTGCGAGGGGAAGCAGGATATGCAGTCCTTCTCCTTGTCATGGCTACCTTCCACCGTGTCCACGCCATCGTCCTCGTCATCCGAGCCATTTCCTCGTCAAAGCGTTGTGGAAAATAAATGCAGGTTTTTCCTTGCTCGCCAAGAATGAGAGGAATAAGTTGTTGCAGTCAAGGCACAATATGAAGCGAAAGAGCAGTTCCAAAGGCTCCATATCCCTGTCAACATCTCCTAGTTATTTTCCGAGACAGGGAAAGCGTGTTCATGCTTCGGCACGCAGTGCTATTAGGAAAAACCAAGTGGTAAAAAGATCAAAGACTTGATGACTAGGCTGACAGCAATGTCAATGAGTTACGGGGTACAGAATCATAAAGGATGATGTATCCTGCAAATATTTGCAGAATGGATGTGATGTTAAAAAGATACCGGGATAAGTTACCGGTGCAGCAGAAACAATAATGGAGGCCAACAATACATAAGGTTACACATAAGGTCTTAATATGTAAACAGGGTCTGTTTGGTTGTCGTAACTGGTCGTAATTCGTAGTTGTAATTGGTAAAGTCTTTTACAATTGTAAATGAGTTACATGTATGTAAATTACGGTGTTTGGTGGTAATATAAAATTGTAAAGTGGGAAAGTGTATTGTACTTACGGTGTTTGGTTGTCGTAATGTATAAGTCGTAAGTGAAAAAGTTGACCACAAAATTAACTATTGGTGATTTTAAAAGTTTTAATACTGCAAATAAATATTAAAAAAGTTAAATATTAAAAAATTTTAATATAAATATAAAAAAAATATTACAAATTTGTATGACCACAAAATTAACTATAACTGGGCTATAAATGAGTGATATTGGGTTGCAAGTGAGTGTGAGTTGAGTTAAGTAAGTCTTTTACGAATTACGGTCCAAACAAACGCCGCAGTTGTAACTGGTAGTAAGTCATTTATGAATTACAGAGTTTTACGCGAAACAAACGGCCCCAAAGTGGAAACGAAAAAAAATACCGACATACGAAATTCACAATTACAAAACTTCAGGCTTGAATATCAATTACAACTTTCAGACAAAGCTTCAAAACTTAGACTACAATGCTTCCCTTAAAACACATCATATCAACTTTAAAGAACTGAATTGGGACTTTCCAGCCATGATAATGAATCCTCAAGTACAACATTTACATGAACCACCAAACCTAGTAACAAATCAAGCACAACACAGGGATCAGGCATCATTTAAGACTCATGGGCATCGATAAATAGGGAAATGGCATATGGTGACAGTAACCTGAGAAGCCTCTCCATTACACAAAACCACGATGGAAGAGGACAGTGCTTAACTTCATTCACATGAACTTACGGGCAAATCTGCTACGGTTGCTAGATATATTATAGCCAGATTAGAAACTCTATTTAATATAGCAGTGGTGGTGGTTTCATACAGTGAGAATTCTTTCTAGTTTAGCTCCCTCCACCATTCATTTCCATTTCTTTAATTTCAACGTTCTTGCATGCATCCTCTTTGTCTCTTTGTGAAGCCTGAGCCCTTTCGCTACCTTCATTGTTATGATTAACATCCTTGTCTGCAGTTTTAGCATCCTCTGTGTCTTTTCCTGAAGTCTGAGCAGCTTCGCTTTGTTCATTGCTTTCATTGACATCCTTGCCGGTGGTTTTATCAGAAACAAGTTGTCCTACCTTGACATACTTCTCCATGAATTTGTATTCCCAGTCTTGCAAAACTTCCAACTCGGATGAGCTCAAAGCTTCAAGGTTCCCAGTAAGATCATTAGGGTCAAAGGACATGAGAGCCAAAGCTCGGCTGGCATCCCTCCCTGCAAATAAGGCGTAAGGTCCACCAGGTCCATAAAACATCCTGTAGGGAAAACAACGGAGAGGAATCAACTTACTGCAGTGGAATTTTACATTTTTGTTGGCAAGCTTTTAGATAGGATCAACACCATAAGCTTGAGACTTAAAATGGAAAGATATAATCACATTCACTAATATAAACAATTGAGCAGGTGGTAGCATAGTGGTAAAGCCTCCTTGCAGTGGGCAAGAGATTTGGAGTCAAATCCTTCTTGCACCAGCTTATAGATTATAATCACAATGGGACGAATCTACGGCCTTGAAGTAGTATTGAAATTTACTTCTTTTGCTATAGAACAGCAGGAAAACTAAACAAAGAAGAAAATGGTTCCGTAAAGAAGCCAAACTGTAAAATTTGCATGACAAAGTGAAGCAATATCAACTGTAGCTCAAGCCATCAAGTCAAAGTTGCAAGTCAATATGAAATATTGTACAGAAGCCAAAATGAGAATGGTCTTTCCTTCTTGGGTGATAAACCTTTCATTCCTCATCCTAAACTAGAACATTGGCCAATTCTGCGAGAGATCACTGCTTAGAAATACAAGTTTTCTTCCTTTTGCTTCTACAAGAAAGTGGTGCCAAGCATTTAACAGGATAACACAATATTTCTATGCATTCTACGTCTGTTCAATTCCCTGAGATAAAGAGAAAATCAGAGTAAGGAAAGAGATTCACAGAATCTACTTAAAGATACGTTCATAAGGGTTTGATTAATCAAAACACGAGTCGAGGAAAATGGCAAAGAAGAATTTGGACAAATTTCTGTATCATAACAAGGTAAGGGTACTAAAATGCTTGATACTTTGTTCAAGGTCTTTGAGTGTGTACAGAAAGGAGAAGTGAAAATGAAGTATGAACAAATAAGCATCTCTCTATTGGTAAATTTGATTGGCAACAAATATGAAGGTGATGGTTCTCTGACCATGCAATCACAATGGTTGGACTCCTTTAGCGTTCAACTTACTTCTGATTTTATAGATCCAAGGATTTAGATAAGCCTAATGATACAATGAGCTCTTGGCATGAATATCTTGCCTCCTCAATTTCATGCGATCCATGTGTTAGAATATAAAAATATTACCCTCAACACAATTTTCAGAGTTTTAGTGTAGTGGCAATGACTTTAATATAGTATCAATGCACGCCACGCCAATTCTCACTGGGCACACATATAAAAGGCAAATTAAAAACAAAATATCATTATACAAAAGCCAAGGTTTTGGCCTATTAAAATGACTCTTGACTTGCAGGAATGTGTTATAATATAAAAGTATTACCCTCAACCCTCACTACAACATTGAAGTTTTGGTGTAGTGGGAGGGATTTTAATAACATGGACAAGGCAATATGTACCTACGTTCTTCATCTCTAAACAAACCCATATATACAAGTAAACGAGATTAAACCCCTCCTTTTCCCATAATCCTAAGAGTTCACAACCTTTGGAGTTTACATTTGATGTTGGGAATCAAAGAAACATGTCAAGAAAACAGAGGATAGATGAAATGATAAAATGGGGCTGATGAGGTGGAAGAGTAGCAATATGATAAAGGACAGGAGCACAAAAAGAGTAAGTTAAAGCTAAGCTTCCAATGTCACATGGATAATTCAATCAGCACAAGTATGCATATTATATACTTGATGGCTACCTTCCAGATACTCCTATTACGTACGTACCAGATATTCCTATAGTCTATCCTCTACATTCAAAGGTGACTAGATATGTATGACAATAAGTTCAAATTTAATGCATAAATTCACGACTCCACTCGATCTGCAGATGCATTTATAAATTCCAGAAAACCCCCTATTAGTATAGGGCAAATTTTAGTGTCAAACTATGAAGGGTTTGACACTTTACTCGCATAACTATGAAAATTGTCACTTTACCCCACTGAGAGTAACTCCTATTATGTTTTCCGTCAATGAGAGTCATGTTACTACTACATGCCCCCTCTCATCCCCCAACCTTGTTAACTCTCATTAATTTTAATTGTACTCCTTAACTGTCAAAGTTGTGTTTAAAATCATTAATCCAATTTATTTTTTTAAAAAAATCCACCACTACCATCTCCTCCTCCACCATCATCACCTCCTCTACTTCAAACCAACCACCACCAACTCCTCCGCCTCAAACCCACCATCTCCTACTTTCCTCCTTAAACCCACCATTACCATCTCCTCCTTTTCTCCTCAAAGCCACTGCTACTATCTCCTTCGCCATCACCTCCTCCTCCTCAAACCAGAACCACCACCTCCTCCACCACCACAAATGTATACCTCCATCTCCACCATCTAACCCAAAATCTCCTTAATTCAAACCTAAACCCTAGCTTGAGCCCCTTCCTCCTCCTCGCGCCCAACATCATCATCACCTTAACCTAATACTCTCCTCTCTCCCATCGCCATCATCTCAATTGAATTAGGGTTCTCACAGAAAGGAGATAATTAAGAGAAAATTTGAGATTTATAACCTTTAACTAAAATGGGATTAAATCAATCATTTGGACGAAAAAGACATTGGGAGTTATTCTCTAAGAGGGTAGAGTGACGATTTTCATGAGAGTAAAGTGCCAAGGTTTTCTGCAATTTACCCGAATCATTATTGATTCATAAACTTCAAAGTATCTTATATTATTTAAATATTCTAAAAACATTATATACATGGATTTGTGATAAACAAATAATATCAACATCCATATCGGTACATCATAGATAGTTTTCGCTAAAGCTTAATTGAGATTGTATGGACATTTAAAATGGAGGGATGTTCAGGTTTATGAGGGGCTATGGGATGGAAGTGAACGAGCTTCTAGGACTTGTGGGACACCAATATGAACAGTAAATTACTATTTGCTAATTAAGAGATGGGTCATGGCCCTTAACAAAGCCAAGGAGGAAAAGGATTCCTGTATGCAACCCAAAAACTTCTGAATAAAGGCTTTCTTGTCATTGTTATGTACCACTTGTCAGATCCTCGCAACCAAATGAAGTGACATAGCCACTACAAAAAATAATCTTTCATCAATCCATCAATTTTTGGCTGCAAGAATTAACAACAATATTATTTTTAAATTTCAGTATTCGCAGGAGGTACTCACCTATGATCCATAATAAAAAGACACTTTCCAGAATGTCTCCAATCTTTCCGGTTTCCATACCATAGGTTTTTTTTTTCTTTCTTCTGAAAAATGTCAAGTCCACAATCAATTCTTTTCCATTTAAATGGTAAGACCTTATAATAATGCTAGTGTCATCAAGGTGCAAAGTGTCAAGTAAAGCGCAATATATATAGAGCCTGAGGGGCAAGCCGTGGGACAAGATGATCACACCTCATTGAAGTAAGGCAGACCACTTCAGAATTTTTTCCCTTTGATGTTTTTTCCCCTTGAACATCTTCTCATCCACAATGAGCTACTCTTCCAACCAGTTTTTGTCCCCTCTTTCACCACTCTATTATTACACTAACTCGACGGGACACAACATCCAAGTGGTCATATCATGCAACCTACATTTTGGAAAGCAATAATTCATGTCCATCTACTTGGCAAGTGAAACTGGATTTACCTAGGACTACAACTCCTCGTTGAAATAGTGATGACAAAGTTGCCAATCCTTAACCCAGATTCATGCTTTGAGCATTAAACGTAAGAAAATTTCAAGAAAGGAGCCTTCAAGATAAATGGAAATCAGAAAGGACACCAAAAGGGAAATTAGAAGGTCATTCCAGCTAACAACAACAATCCAACACCAGGAAGTAACAATATTTGCTACTTCTGCAAGAAAGAAGGTCACATGAAGAAGGATTGCAATAGGTATAAGGCTTGGCTATCTAAGAAGGGGTTCACAGCAAGGCGAGCAACCAAGCGTAGGAACAACTCTATTTGGGACTTGAGAAAAAAGTTCAGGTGGAGTTCATAGGAAATAGACTAGTTTTGGATTATGGTCATGTCTTAGATTTAGAAGAAACTATTTATGTGCCATCTTTGAGGCGTAATTTGATTTCTACTTTCAGACTGCTTCTTTTGGATATGTTGCCATTTTAACCATTTTAGTTATGATGTTAATTTGAATATATCTAGTTTCATTACCAAACTCCATAATAAGTTTGTTGGTTCTAATTTGTTGTTGATGGTTTTATTATAATTGACATTAGATGCGTCATATGAACAATTTTTATCACGTGTCGTCCTTCTCATAACGTTCTGCTTACTTCTACAAAACGCTCTAGAATTTTCTTGCAATCCTCTAGGTAATTGCATAAACATTTTGGGCATATTTTCAAAGAGAAATTATATTATCTTCTGAAGATATCTCTCGATTCTCTAGATTTTTCTAATTTCTCCACCTGTTTTGATTGTATTCGAGGGAAACTAATCAATTGAGAAAATTTGAGTCAAAAAGGAGTACAGATCTGCTTTAACTTATCCATACTAATGTTTGTAGACCTTTCCTCACCCCTTCTCGGAGAGGTCATAGATATTTCATTACATTCATTAATGATTTCTCCCGTTACCTATGTCTTTCTCCTCTACCAGAAATTTGATTCCTTAGAAGTTTTAAGACCTTTCAATTAGGAGTTGAGCGGCAATTGAATCGGAATATGAAAGTTGTAAGATCTGATCGAAGGGAGAATATTATGGCTAGATCGATCAGGATAGTCGTGCAAATTAGACATGGGTAGGCTCCACGACTTTAAGCCTTCATCTCAATATGAGAGATGGTATTTGCATGATAGTCATCTAAGTGTTGAGATGACGTGTGTCTGGTAATCACACGTTGCAGGACAATTATGGAAATGTATTATACACAATACATATACATTTGTCATTTACGTACTAAACTCCACCAATAAAGTATTCTATCAAAATTTGTTAGGGTCATTAGCCCGAAAGTCCACGATACAAATTAGACAAAAGCATAAAACTTGACCGAAATTTGTCTGTGAACTGTGCTAGTCATCCTCTCAGTTGTAGAGTGCAAGTAGTGCACCATGACTAACAATAAATTTCACGTGTGAATTTTTCAAAATCAAAGGATAGCCATCCGCTTTTAAATAAAATAGTATGGGATATTAAAGTTTTTCAAAATAAATATTTTTAAAAATTTCAATTAGGTATGTCATTGTAAGATATTTCCTGATTCGATCACACCCTATTTCTTATCTTATATCATGACACACGTACAACTTTATTAGTCAATATATTAGGTGTATCTAATAAGTGCACTAAGTTATAAAGATCGGTGGGACCTAATATTATTCTCTTATTATGGTTAGGAGCATTATGGGGGATATCACTAATCAAAGAGTTATATATGAGAGGAAGTCCCTCCTGCAGCCACACATTGTTCTCTACACATGGGAAACTAGGTTAAGCAGAGAAAAAGCTCTTCATCTCGTTCTCTACGGCGACAATTCAGATCCGAGAACAGTTCATCATCTTTGTGAGAGGTATGTCATCGAAAACCCATCTTAAGGTTCATTATACATGATATTCAAATCTATATATAGTAGCATTTGATCATGTTTTATCCATCTAAAATCTAAATCATCATCCAGATCATCATGGGAAAAAGAAA
Source organism: Agave tequilana (assembly GCA_038442645.1). NCBI lineage: Eukaryota > Viridiplantae > Streptophyta > Magnoliopsida > Asparagales > Asparagaceae > Agave > Agave tequilana. Next base: position 125,203 of record JAVJIF010009291.1, on the reverse strand, counting down.
TTGTTTCATTCTCTCTCATAACTAATTGATTTTCAAACCCAGGAGAGATTATTATTTCCCAAATTGATTCACATTTTTAACAATAACAATATTACACCCTTGTATATTCTCTTCTCGTTAGTATAACGATACATTGTATATAATCAGAAACTTTAAACACGAGAGCCCCATACCTCCCCATCGAGACATCGTAAACATTCCCCCTGATCGCCATCAGGAGCGGCTTCTTTGGATCGGACCCGTCGAAAGCCTTGAGCTCGTCGAGCGTGACGTCACCCAACTGCACTGGTTCGGCCGGCACGGCGAACGGTTCGGCCGGTGGGGGGCGGATCTGACTGGTTCTTGGCTTCCGAAGCGGCGGCATCGTCGGCGGAGACGAAGAAGGAGGAGACGAGGAGGTAGGCTCCGACCATGAGGGAGAGGATCGTGAAGAAGGCGGTGGGAGAGAGCCCAAGTAGGAATGGATCGCGTCTGTGAAAGTGGAGTAGAGCGCCATTAGAGGAAGGTGGATAGTTTCGGGTTTTCGATTGGGGTCTGTTAGGGTTTGGATTGATTGAGGAAGAGGGAATGGGATGGTTTGGTGAAAAGAGAGAAGAAGAATGTCCTGCGTTTGTGGTTACAGGTGAGGCCGGTATAGGAAAGTTCTTGACATTGACAAAGGGGTAAAAGACATTGCTTTTATATTATTTTATATTAATTTTTTAATTATTATTATTTTTTTTTTTTTTTTGGCTTCACTACAGTCCTCAATGTAAAATTGTAATTAAAAAAAAAAATCAGCTTCATTATTTTACTCATTACGGTGCCATTTTTTTAAACCAACCAGATGCACTCACATGTCAAGCGCAAAAAACATTTCTAAGTGACAAAAGACGCAAATGTCATGCAGTGATCGCTTCAAAAAAATGAACTACTTCAAAAATGCAAACTGCGAGGATTGCGATCATGATCGTAGTCCTCACAAAAAAAAACTATTTCTGAGGAATGCGACCATGATAGCAGTGCTCATAAAAATGTCATATTTCTGAGAACTATGACTATAATTACAGTCCTCATAAAAATATCTTATTTCTGAGGACTGACATCATGATCGCAGTCCACACAAAAATATCATTTGTTTGAGTCTTTATAGGACTACGATTATGATCGCAGTTTTTTTTATGATGACTGTAACCATGATCGCAACTCTCACAAAAATGTCTTGTTTTTTTAATTTTATAGGACTGCAATTATGATCGCAATTCTTATTATTATGACATATTTCTGAGTCTTTATAGGATTACGATCCTTATTGCAATCCTTACAAAAATGTCTTGTTCTTTAGTTTTTATTAAGACTGCGACCATGATCGCAGTCCTCATAAAAATACAATTTTCAACCTATATTGGAACTGTGATAATGATCGCAGTCTTTACAAAATATCATAATTTTCAATTAATAAAAGGATTGTGATCATAATCGCAGTCTTCTAGTCGCAATTCTCACTAGGATTGCAATCATGAGTCACAGTTTTCATATCAGCATCATCATCATTCCCAGACTCCCGTCCATCGGTATCGAATGATCCTCAATTTTTTTTTTCAGATCTAAGTACCATCGATCAAAAACACAAACAAAACTCATCGCGAGCACAAGCAAATGAGATTTGCAAAAGGTTGATCACAAAAAAAATTGGTTCAGGGGCTCCCCGTCCCCTTCAAACCCCACGGCGATTTGACCGCGCAGGTCGACCCATAAGTTACTCTGCATCAGGGTTAGGGTTGAGGGTAGAGTAACGTTAGGGACAACAGAGAAGAGTAAAAGAAGAATAAAAATATATAAAGAAATGGTGGTTGGGAGGAATCAGTTTATGCTGACGTGGATGAGACTAAAGTGAATAAAATTATGAAGTTGATTTTTTTTTCTAATTATCAAGCAAAGTAGGTGGCTGGAGCAAAATTTTTCTTTTTTTCTTTTTAATAAATAAATAATTGTTTCTTTTTTTAATTCAAAGTTTTAGAGAAAAAAATAGAAATTTTGAAATACGGAACAGTCGTACTAATTTTTTGCTCTTCTTTTGATACCCGTGGTAAAATAAAAAAGAAAAACTTTGGGTATTTTTCTTGAAACTCGACCAAAATCTGTGTATTCAAGTTATCCTAAGATGGTATTATTAGATCATGATTAAAGTTGGACTCATACAAGTTCTACGATTTCAAATTTTAGAGTTAATGGTTTGTTGGGACTGAGACTTAGATTAGACTTTTAAAAACCTACTTTTTAATAAAAAAAGTTTATATATTTAATATTATTTATGAGGACTATGATCATACTCGTAATCTTCATAAATAGTACATTTTGTGAGGACTCCGATCATAGTCACAGTCCTCTGAAATAACATTTTTGTGAGGACTTGTGAGGACTGCGATTATAATCGCAGTCCTCTATATTGTTACCATTTTGTCAGGACTGTGATCATAGTCGCAGTCTTCAGAACTAAGGTATTTTCGAAACGGTCTGCTTTTTTTGAAACAGCACTTTTGTTTTTCGCTGCTGATGAGCGCTTCAGTGCTTGACACGTGGTCACATATCCTTACTTTAAAAAAAAGTGATTGAAGAGAATAAAAGTATGCGAGTGAGTTTTTTCTACTTACAGTTTGGCTTAAGTGGCTGAAACGAAGTCCCCCATGATTACTCTAGCGTTTACTATGAAATATTAATATTATTTATTAAACATTAATTTATTCTTGCTAAGTTAGAATTTAGTGTAGTTTAATAATAAATAGTTCAAGTTCTATAAAATTATCCTAGTTATGGTCCAAATTATAGTAGTCCTCCCCAAAATTATCCAAGTATGAGTCCGAGTCCTAGTGAAATCTAACTATGAACTCCAAGTTTTAGTCCAAATTATGCGAGTCTGAGTCCGAGTTGTAAAAAATTCCAACTAAGAAGTCTGAATCTGAATCCAAGTCTTACTGGGATCAATTGTTTGAGTTCTACCTAAGAATGTCAAACCAGTAGCACCCCCTGATTATTTCAACTTAGCCTTTGAAGTTTCTTTTTCTTAGCTGTCACAAAATGATAAGGTTTTTTTAATTGGTTTAATATATCTTAATAAATGATAGTTTATTTATTGTAGATTATAGGACACAATATATTATCGGAGGTTTCAAATATGGGATTCTGTCTGTGAGACAAACATAAGATCAAATTTAACAAAGAACTATAGACCTCTAAATTATAATAATAGAGATGGTATAAATACACAGAATATTTGAATCAAAAATGAGTGCGCGCGTCTCTCTCTCTCTCTCTCTCTCTCTCTCTCTCTATATATATATATATATATATAATATATATATATATATATATATATATATATGAGAAAAATGTATATCAGCCTGCGGCTGAGAGAACTCTCTCAGCCTGCGGTGACGTGGCTCAATATTTGTCACCCCACTAACTTGCGGCCCGCTTATAGGAAGAAGTTAAATTACTAAATACCCTTTATGAAAAGCTACTCTTTCGGTATGTATAGTTTATTATATTTTTATATTTTCTGACGTTATTCAATTTTGTGACAATTATCTTTTATAACTGCGGCCAAACTGCCAACATTTTTTTATTAAATCACGAAACTAATTTGAATGCTTCTTTAATTTTTTTTTTATCTGATTTGAAATTTAATGATTTTTAATATAGTCGCAGTTTACTTTTTTTCGCATGTAATGTATAATGCGATCAAGGACTGCGACTATGGTCGCAGTACTTAACGAGAGCGATAGTATAATCGCAGTTTACGTATTATTTTATATTTTTGTTCTTCATTTGTGATTGTTGTCTGATCCTCCTATGAACTATTAAATTGGTTTTTACTTATAGTATGCGATCAAGGACTGCGACTATGGTCGCAGTACTTAACGAGAGCGATAGTATAATCGCAGTTTACGTATTATTTTATATTTTTTGTTCTTCATTTGTGACTGTTGTCTGATCCTCCTATGAACTATTAAATTGGTTTTTACCTATAGTATGCGATCATGGACTGCGACTATGGTCGCAGTACTTAACGAGAGCGATAGTATAATCGCAGTTTTGTATTATTTTATATTTTTTGTTCTTCATTTGTGACTGTTGTCTGATCCTCCTATGAACTATTAAATTGGTTTTTACCTATAGTATGCGATCATGGACTGCGACTATGGTCGCAGTACTTAACGAGAGCGATAGTATAATCGTAGTTTACGTATTATTTTATATTTTTTGTTCTTCATTTGTGACTGTTGTCTGATCCTCCTATGAACTATTAAATTGGTTTTTACCTATAGTATGCGATCATGGACTGCGACTATGGTCGCAGTACTTAACGAGAGCGATAGTATAATCGCAGTTTACGTATTATTTTATATTTTTTTCTTCATTTGTGACTGTTGTCTGATCCTCCTATGAACTATTAAATTGGTTTTTACCTATAGTATGCGATCATGGACTGCGACTATGGTCGCAGTACTTAACGAGAGCGATAGTATAATCGTAGTTTACGTATTATTTTATATTTTTGTTCTTCATTTGTGACTGTTGTCTGATCCTCCTATGAACTATTAAATTAGTTTTTACCTATAGTATGCGATCATGGACTGCGACTATGGTCGCAGTACTTAACGAGAGCGATAGTATAATCGCAGTTTACGTATTATTTTATATTTTTTGTTCTTCATTTGTGACTGTTGTCTGATCCTCCTATGAACTATTAAATTGGTTTTTACCTATAGTATGCGATCATGGACTGCGACTATGGTCGCAGTTTCATATGTAATTAAAAGAGCCTATAAGTTAATATAGTGAGAAAGAGACATTATTGCATGCGTAGTAGGACTGCGACTATGGTCGCAGTGTTTAAGAACAGCAGTCGCAGTTTCATATGTAATTAAAAGAGCATTAAAAGAGCTTATAAATTAATATAGTGAGAAAGAGACCTTACAAAAAATGAGAATTAAAAGCTTTTAAAAGAAGACAAAATAAGGTTGAATATCAGAAGATCAAGAAATCCTAATCCTCGTCATTATTACCATCATAAGCAGATTCGTCGTCTTCATTCTTCTGCTCTTCCTGTTCATCACTTATTTCCTCACCATCTTCCTATTTTTGAGGTTTTTTTGTTTCACCGATAAACTCCCAGAATGGATCGTCTCTATCAAGCTCTTCGTCCGATCCGTTGCGAGAAAGTGAGCCTACAGCATCAGAGGACATGCTTTCATCAAGCATGTCTCCGTCAAGTGGCAGAGGGATAATGTCTTCCTCACTAACCCACATGAAAACTTCATCATCCTCATGAATAGGAGGATCAGTTAATATATTATTTGATGTAGTGAGATAGTCAAAAGGAGTGAAGTCCAGACTGGTATCAGATTCACTGAATATCCTGAAGAAAAAGGACCGGTGGGGGAACGATTGAAGTTGAAATCTAAGTGTTCAGAGACAGAAGATGGGGAGGACATGATTCAAGAATGAATTATTTTTTAGAAGTTTTTGAAATCAAATTGAAAAGGAAGAGCAAAAATATAGTTTTTAGGTATGAGATAATATATTAGTTACAAGCATTATATAAAGGTCAATATTGTGGAAGAACATGAATAGTAATAATAATTGTTATAGGTGACGGTTGAGTATGGTAAGAAGTGGTAAAAAAATTAAATATTTAATTGAAGATTTATTGCGGGAGAATCCGAAGAGTCCTTTTTTCCAGAGGTTTAATACGTGAAGTACAAATTAACTTTTTATAGAATTGTTTGCCTATATCTTTAGATTACGTATGGTGCACATTTTCCTTTATCGATATTAACATTAGTGCATCTCTTTTTTCTAGACTGTTGTTGTATGACGGTAGAAAGAATATTAATTACTTCATTTAATTCAGTGTAATTAATATAGTATTTTTTATAAGATGTGATATACGCGAACTGATCTCAGAGTCGCATGGCTAATCTACTTTTTAAAAATATAAAAAATCTTTTACATAAGACATGCAAAAGTAGATTGCGACTTTGGTCGCAGTACTGAAGGAGGTCGCACTGCTGTACGATAGGAATGCGACTAGGGTCGCAGACGTGATATAAAAAAGTTTTGTTATAGTTTTGTTATACTATAACTGCGACTAGTGACTGCGACTTGTGTCGCAGTCGTCATATAAAATTGAAAGTTATATTGTATTAAGTCTGCGACCATGGCATGTTTTTTTACTTTTCAATGCTTCTGCTTATTTTACATTATTATATTTTTTGATGTAGTATAATTACGAATTTTATAACTGTAGATATATTCAACTGAAATTTTTTTAGGTAAATTTTGTTTGTTGACGACTTTATTCCAGTTTAGAAGTAAAAAAGGGGTATTTTTGTCAATTTGTTTCACGATTGTTTAGGCGGGATTTTTTTATTTTTTGGCGCCTACAGTCTGCGGCCGATATGTGGCATATATTCAGCCACGTCACCGCCGGCTGAGAAAATCTGTCAGCCGTCGGTTGAGGTACAGTAACCCCTATATATATATATATATAAATGTGTGTGTATATATATAAATGTGTGTGTGTGTGTGTGTGTATATATATATATATATATATATATATATAAATGTGTGTATATATGTATATATAAATGTGTGTATAAATACACACACATATATATAAATGTACCTCAGTCGCCAGTTGAGAGAGACTCTCTCAGCTGTCACTTAAAAATGGTCGCAAACGGCAAACTTACTGCAACATGGTCCCAGTCCACTGTAGCATGGTCGCAGTCCTAAAAAATCATATATTTTCAGTGCAATTAAGACTGCGATCATGGTAGCAGTGCTCAGAAAAAGACTGCGACCATGACAGCAGTCCTCATAAAAACATTGCGACTTAATCACAGTCCTCATATAACACTGCGACCATGCTACCAGCATCCAAAATTGTGGTTAAAATTCAGTCACATTGCGCCAGCTGAAAGAGTCTCTCTCAGCTGGCGGCTGAGGTACACACACACACACATATATCAGAAAAATTTATATCAGCCGGCGGTGACGTAACACAATATATGCCACAGTTCTGGATAATCTTCATGAAGATCACACTTTTGAAAATAACTAAAATCACTAAAAGCCCCTGATGTTTAAAAAACAGTTTTTCTTTGAGATTAGTCTTATATTCTTTATTCTTATTTTTCCTTTCTTTGTTTTATCTCTATCTCTCTATTTGTCTTCGTGCGCTGTCAGATCTGAATTTCGAATTCACAGAGAGCCTCGTTCTTACAAAGTGTGATCAGGTATTGATTTTGAGTTCGCAGACCAAGATTTCATCTATCATATCTCCATCGAGATATCCATCTCAATTTTTTTGTCTCCCTCTATCAGATCTCTCTCAACTTGTCTTTTTTTTATGTCGAGCCCCAACTATAATTCATCTCCGCCACCCCATCTCGTCGTCGGCCCTGCCTCTTTTCTCCCTATGTGAATATGAATCAGTTATCATCAAGTTCAACTTCATCACAGAATGAAGCAAATGCAGCAAGAGGGAGATCTTTGGATGTTGATTCAGATGTTAGTTTTTTTTCTGATTTATTTATTATTTATGTTATTCTTCGTCGCAATTGTCACTCAAAAAATTATTTTTGTTTATGTTGAGACTGCGACCTGGTACAATTTTTTTTATTAAAGGATGCGACTAGGGTCCCAGTTCTTAATAAAAAATTTCATTATTCTTTTAAACTGCGACCTTAGTTGTAGTCTTTAATTATATTAGGCCTGCGACCTTAATCGCAGTTCTTTAATATATTAAAGTTATTGTCTATCTTATAGTCATTAATTAATTAGGTATTGCGATTAAGGTTGCAGTGTTTAATTAAATTTTTTCAAATTCTTATCTACAGCGACCTTAGTCGCTACCTGCAGTTATATTAGGATTGTGATATTAGTTGCAGTCTTTATTATATTAAAGTTACTGTTTTAATAACATTCATCTATTATTTAAGGACTGCGACAATAGTCGTAGTATTTAACAAAACACTTTCTGTAATATTATAAACATCAACAATAGTCACGTTTCTCAATTATTTTAGGTACTGCGACTAAAGTCACAGTCTTTAATTATTATATTTATGTTTCTTTTCTCAATTATTTTTTTTTTAATATAACAATTTTTTTTGTAGAAAATGAATTTGCATGGTGAAATGTCTGGAAGCGTAGTTATTTTTTTAGGACAAAAATTTGTAACAGATGATGAGCACACAAGTTGTACAATGCTTATGCAAGGAACAACGATTTTGGCGTGAGAAAAAAGGAATATATAAATCACGGAGGTCTCCGCATGAAATTATTTGTAGAAAATATTGTTGCAACAAGGAGGGTGTCAAGAGGTTGAGAGATAAAAAAATGAGAAGGGATTACCGTCAACCGTCGTATTGATACTAGAGTTCAGTGTCCTACTGAGATGTATATTCGTTTATGTTTATTACCAGACAGAAGGTTTTGGGTGGTCACCAATTTTGCTGATTCACATTCGCATGATTTTTCAAGCCCAGATAAGGTTCATCACTTTTACTCTCATCAGACACATCGATCAAAAATAAGCAGAACCATTATGACCAATTTAGTTGATGTATGAATGCATCATTCTAATGTTGCCCGTATTGTTAATGCAATGAATTATGGATAAGGTTGTGAACAAGTAAGCGCACAACATTGTATTGATTTTATTCGACAAAAGAGAAATAATATTAGATAGGAGTTTATTTTTATCATCAAATATTTTCAAGAGAAAACAGATTCAGAATTTTTCTTTGTCAGTGAGGTTGATCATGTAGGCACACTAAGATGTGTCTTTTAGGCTGACGGAAGAGCAATATCTTCTTATTTAAGTTTTTCTAATGTGATAGTTTTTGACCCAACATACAGGACTAATCATCTGAACCTGCCCTTTACTCTATTCACTAGAGTAAATCATCATCGACAGTCTATTTTGTTCGATTGTGCATTGCTCGCAGATGAGCAAATGGATACATATGTTTGGCTTTTCAATAAATGGCTCAAATGCATGCACGGAGTTACACCAAAAGCGATCATTACTGATCAGAATACCCAGATACGCGATGCTATCAAGATAGTTTTTTTTCAAATTGTCGGCACCTTTTCTGTTTTTGACATTTAAAAAACACATTACCGAGCAACAAATCCCCTTGATGAATAAATATGGAAATGATTTTTTCATTGATTTCAACTTTTGGTATTCCTCTCGTGATATAAGCATATGCAAAGAACGTTGGAGAGTGATGAAGCAAAAATATCATATAGATGAAAAAGAAGACAGTTGGTTGGTAAAGATATACAGATTGCGTACATATTGGGTTAATGCTTATCTAAAGAACATTTTTTGGATTGTAATGACAACTAGTTTAAGGTCTAAAAGTATTAATTCCTTTTTTGATGGGTTTAGTGAAGGCAAACACAACACTTGTTGAGTTTGTCAACCAATACGATAAAGTTATTGCTGCTCGTCATAGAGCTGAATCTCAAGAAGATTTCTTGTGTTTGAATTGTGTGCCTAATTGTACCTCAAATCCATTTGAGATACAAGTTTCAAAGTTTTATATCAGAAAAAATTTTTAATTGTTTCAAAAGGAATGAGAAGTAATAATATTGTTTTCCTAAGGTTGGAATATGAAGGCTCAAGAATAACTTTTTTGATTGGTGATTTTTCTGAATCAAAAGATAAATGAGATAAAGTCAGTTATGAGAATTGTGGTGAGCTTCATGTTTTTTTGTATTTGTGTCTTATTTAAAACCGAGAGGATCTTTTGTAGACACATTCTGTAAATCTTATTGGCAATCATATTACACATATTCTAGAATCTTATATACTACAAAGGTCGAGATTGAATACTCATTGCAAGAATGTTGTAATTGAATTTAATATGAAATTTTGTCCAAATCAAGGTATGTGAGGAACTGCAACATTGTGGACACTTCGATCCAAAATTTATGCAATTCTCGAAATGGTGTCTGATTCAGATATCCATCTTTCTAAGTTGGATGATGTGTTGGAAGGGTTTGCTATAGAAACCAGTAATGACTTCAAATCAAAGACATTTAATGATTAATCGTCGCAGATTGAAACAAATATTGATTCTAATTCTTCAGTTGTGGTGTTGAGAGATGGTGAAGAATTAACAATATGCGATCCTCTTGGTCCTGTGGTTACAAAGGGGAGGCCTAACAGTGCATTTAGGATAAAGTCTGAACTTGAAGATTCTCTATCACAGAAGGAGTTGAAGCACCGTAAATATGAAAACTGTCAACAACTGGACCATTACAGGACTAGTTGTTCATTATTGGTATGACATTTTCTCTTATATTATTTGCATTTAAATTTGCTGTTTCAAATATTTACATAATTTTTTTAAATAAAATTTTTTATATCAAGTATTTTTTTTTTATTATCACATGAATTGAATTTTTTTTTATTCGCAGAGGAAATAGTATTAGGTTATAGTAACCGAGAAGAAAGAAAGAGTTGATTTTGGTATCATCGCGCGAAGAATGCGACCAAAGTCGCAGTGTTAATGTAGAAATGATATCACTGAATTGCGACCAGAGTCTCAGTCCAATTAATATTTTATATGTTTGTTATTTGTTGTGCCTATTCTATAGATTTTTATTACATTAAGAACTTTTCATTTATGTTATAGATTTACTATGGTCGTAGTTTTTTAATTTGTTTGAATATAATGAAACTTACTCTCTTTTTTATGAGCACTGCGACTATGGTCGCATATGCGACTATGGTCGCATATGCGACTGTTGTTTTAGTTCACTTTTGAACTGCGACCATTGTCGTTGTTTTTAAATCATTTGAATATATTGCAAAGAAAGTGTTTGGTCGCGACCGCGACCTTGGTCGCAGTTTTCATGAATCATTATAGAAGATCACATTTTCTATTACACATATAGACCATATTCGTAGTTATATGGACAACAATCACAGTCGCAGTTTTATACATGATAGGATATTTTTAACTAAAGACTGCGACTATATTTAACTTGATATGATATATTTTCAACCAATCTTTTTGTTTTTTGAAATCTTTTTTTCGTCTTTTGTCTCTGAAAACTCTTGACTTATCTTAATATCTATGATTAGAGTCGCTGTTTTAATATCTTTTTATATATTATTGTTTATAGCGACGTTGGTCGCAGTCTGTAGCCAAAATAAGAAATTTCCATCAACAAAAAAAAGTGCGATTATAGTTAACTTCTTACATAAAGCTTACAAGAAAGGGCATTAAAATTTAAGATAAAAGAAAATTTTATTATTTTATGGACCTTACAAAAAAGGCATTAAAATGCCTAGAAAGAAGACAAAATGAAGTTGATTATGAAAATAACGGAATATTCTAGTCATCCTCGTCATCACCATCATAATCATAATCATCTTCCTCCTTCTCATTGTCTTTTTTTCCGTCTCGCTTTCGTCCTCCGCGTCCCCCTGGCTCTCCCCCTATTTTGGAGGGTACTTCGGTTCATTCATAAATTTTCAGAATAGATCGCCTGTATAGCTCTTCCTCTGACCCGTATCAAGGAGATATATTAGAATAATTCTCCCAATCATCATTAGAAGAATTGCTGCATTTAGGGGGAAGAAGGAGAAGAAGACATCTTGGAACAGTAAAATTCGAACATAAGTTTATAAACCGAATTGTGACTGTTATTTTTCTAAAAATGAGATCTTAATTTATAATACATTCAGAAAGTCCAAAAGGCTAATACTCTCAAATGATGTGAACAATACGAATAAGTATTATTAGTGACGGTTAAGTTTTCGAAAACTGGATAAAAAAGTAAGAATCTATTTAATTGAATCATTTACGATGCGAGGACTCCAACACTAATATTCTTTGAGTTTATTATGACATGATTTATAAATTAACTTTTTTTAATTTTATTTTCATGATTTTTTATTTTTAACAAAATTTAAATAACTTTACGGTATCTCTATTATAATATTCGATTCTTTATTGAAGATTGTGACCATGGTTGCAGTATATTGGTATAGAGGATTTTACTAAATGCGTCCTGGGTCGTATTTAAGAACTGCGACTTGGTTTATTAAGCATAGTGACCAAGGTCGCAATACACATACAGTATACAATAAATGAATTTTGTGAACTGTATTGCATTCATAATTTCTTTTTAGAAAATGCGATCATGGTCGCAGTACTAGCTGAAATAATTTTTTTAAATTACTCTGTGTTCTGTAGACTGTATCGTAATTAGATAATACGACCGTAGTCGCAGTGCTTGAATGAGAGCAATTATTATAATGGATATGTATTGCGACCTGTGTCACACTTCTGATAGTCGATGCGATCGTCTGATTAAATAAATGTGACTTTGGTCGTAGTCCTTAATACCTTTGCAAAAAAAATCGCGACTATGGTCGCAGTCCTTACCACATGTGCAAAATATGTATTAAAATTCGCTGAAAGTTGACCAACAGATCTGCTTTATAAATAGAATATTTAAGAAAATTCATAATTTATATTACAATTGAATAAAATGTACAATAAAACTCATTAAACAATATATTACATGTACATTAATAATATAAAAAATTATTGCATGTCAATGTTCAAATATCATTCTTCTAATATTTTCAGTTTCTTCATTCCAATTTTTTCCTTATCTGCGAGTAATATATATGCAAGTTCGTCTCTCAGCTTCCATACAGCCGCATTTGTTACAACATCAACTAGTGAAGGAGTTCTAAATGCTACACTTTCAATATATTTGCATACATATACAGCGCAATCAACACTGTAGCGATATGAAAAATCGTATATTTGAGATTAAATTTTTAACTATAAATAAGAAATGAAAATATATAAATCTTATAAATTAAACATACATGTTAGCCTGTTGAGGACATTTTGCATATTTATATAAATTTTCTTCATCTTTTTATTAAAACCTTGTTCAAATATATGTAACATTTTTTTGCATTTACAAAAGTAAAAAATAACATTCAAATTTAATGTGATTTAATTCAAAGTAAAGAAAAATGTATGATCAAGATTAACCTATCATTGTTCTAGCATCAGACTGGTACAGTTTTAAGATACCGCTTGATTTATCCACAAGAATCAAAGAGTTATAAAAAAATCACTTTTGTGTTTGACAATCGAAAACCAATAGGATCCAATGAAATTCAGTATCATCAGCACTGTATTTATGATTGATCGGGAAGAACATATAATGTGTATCACTGTCCTAGTATTAATTTTTTTCTTGATGAAATATTCTTCGAGATCAATATTTTTAGATACAATACCGTGATGTCAAAATTAGACAATACAACATTAAAAGATTAAAAATATAATGCATTATTAATATCTAAACTTATATGAATATCATGTTATTGAAGTGTTAGTACACTGCGACAAAGGTCGCAGTCATCTTTATTCAGGATAAATAATAATAACTGCGATCAAGATCGCAGTCATCTTATTCAGGATGAATAATAATAACTGCGACCAAGATCGCAGAGTCTTATTCAAGGTTGCAGTTTGACACATTGTAATCTTTTGTAAAGAAAAGAAAATGAAAGAATAAAAGTAAGAATTATCCAAGCTTTGCTGCGAAAAAAAGCTTTTCAATCCACCCTTATTTTCAAAATGCTTCATGTAAAAATGAATGACATTAGAATCTAAAACTTTCTTGAACAGTAGATCCTCTATGTTATTTCTACCAATATGTATTGCATTACCTGGATCATGATATGTAATAACATTGCAAAACACAAACATTTTTAAAGTTAATACTATGCATTAATTCTTAATGAATTAAGAACTTGATGATTATATTTAAACTGCGATCTTAGTCTCAGTTGTATCAATTTCAATATTTTTCAGAAGTTAGAAGTGAAATTTAAAAAAGAAAAAGAAAAAATTAAATAACTCAGAGATGACTTTATCAAAAAAATTCTTGATGAGTGCTTGTTTTTGGGGTTGCAGGCATCTGTAGAGAATACTTTCATTTAGATTCATGAATCTCGACTGAATGTTACCTTTGTTTACTGTGTCGAAGTCAGGGTCAGTAATTTTTTCCTCAGCCTGTGGAATAGTCTTCTTAGCTTGTAGTATTGTCTCCTTAAATGATTTCTTCTTTTATTTTGGGTAAACAAAATTGGAGCCATTATGATTTCTTTCTGTACGCTTACATCTTTTGACTTTCCTCTCTATAGATCCTTTGGAGGCATCCACAGTATTTCTTTTAAAAAAATTTCCCCCAAAATGGGAGTATGTTCTTTACTTTTATGCTCTTAAACTTTGTCTTTCTGGATATCAAGCATTTGTTGAGTTAAGTTTAGAGTAAAACTTGAAAAATCAAAATCTCTAATACTTATCTCATATTTTTCATGCATGATATCCTCCTCTTCCTTCTTATTTTTTTCCTCTTCCTGCTTCTCCTGCTCCTTCCTCCTCCCCTTCCTTTCTCCTCTTCTCCTTCTCTTTCTTCCTCTTCTCCTCCTCCTCTTCCTTTTTTTCTGCTCTTTCTCCTGCTCCTCCTTTTCTTTCTTCCTCTTCTCTACCTCCACTTCTTTCCTCTTTTTCTCTTCCTGCTCCTTCCTCCTTTTCTTCTCCTCATCCTTCCTCCTATTCTCCTTCTCCTCCTTCTCCTTCGTCTTCTCCTTCTCCTCCATCTCCTTCTTTCTCTTCTCTTCCTCCTCTCCTTTCTACTCTTCCTTCTCTTGCTTCTCCTTCTGCTTCCTCCTCTTCTCCTCCTCTTTCTCAACATTTTCTACTCTTAACAGCTCTTCTTCCTCCTCCTTCACCTTCACCTTCTGTTTTTATTTCTTTAATTTTCTTCTTTCTCTTTTCTCTCTTTTCTTTTTCTTTATTTCTTCTTTTTTAGCTTTCTCATTATTTATTTGTTCAATTTATTTTTCTAGCTCATATACTCTGTTCTTCAGATAAAAATTTTCAGCCCTCAGAATCTGTACCTCTTCAGATGTTTAATCCCTGGGTTTTGACAAATAACCTGCAATAGTTGCTTCTTTCACACTCTCCTCAATTATATTTATAGGTTCTTGTTCATCTGGAATATCAGCTTTAATATTTTCATCATTTATCTGCTCTTCTTCTTCTTTTGCAGCAAGGCCTATCATAATTTTTTCATCCTTGAAAATGTTGGTCATTCGATTTAAAACCTGAAAGTCATGTAAAATAAATATCAATATATAACCAATATTTCAGAATTGCGACTAAAGTCGTAGCATAAAAATAGTAAAAGTTGTCTTTCTTCAAGGCTGTGACCTTGGTCGCAATCAAAATAAGGATATGTCAGGTACAATCGAGTATTGCGACTTTAGTCATAGTATGAAGTTGTTTCTTCAAATAATTTGTTTTATCAGGACTGCGATCTTATTAGAATTTTATACAATATTTTAGTTATCTTTTAATATCGCGACTATAGTCGCAGTCATAAAAAATCATCAAATTATTGGGAATAAATAATACTCCAGCTATAATCACATTTTTATAAAAAAATTGTAGACAAAATGTATACAATATTGTTTTATATTAACCTTTTCCTTTTCAATCTCTGATAGATTGATTTCAAGTAGAGCTTTGCTAATATTTTAGAGGTCTCATCTTACTGCCCTTGGAGTTTTCTTCTACATTTCCATTTTTTGCTCAAAAATTCCAGCTCTTTAACATGACCCATACTACAACAGATACTAGTACATCAATTATACAATCAGTGATCATATATATATATACAATCAGTGATCATATATATGCAATTTACAATAATTTTATTAAATAGAGAATTTATACTTACAAGAAATTGTACTGAGCATCTTTGTAGCTCAAATGTAGTATGCCTAAAATTGTCCATGGATTTAAGGAGGAGCTGCCATTTGCTTCATTAAATACCAGAGCACTGTGCATTTGCTGCCAGAGAAGAAAGAGAGTCGCTGACATATACAAAATTATCAATATCGTGAAATTCTGAGCTGCAAGTTTTTGTCTGTCTTTTATAATTTCATTTGTCACTTGCTGCTCCAGCTGCTCATCTCTTGTAACGTCTAATTCACTTCTCCTTATTTTTTTGCCAGAAGATCATCTAAAGCCTCTTCAATGGATATTTTTGTAATCTTCTTAACATTTGAAAAATAATATTTAATCACACCCATGTCCTTCAAAGTACATTTTTATTCATGATGAAATTGCTCCGTTGATAGGTAGAACAAAGGTGTGGGCTACATTCTCTACTATTAGGTGGATTCTTTTGCCACTGATTTGAAAGCTCCTTGAAATCGTATCATGCTGGTCTACAATCTTCAAAATACTTATGTTTGATTTGAGCCTTTTGTCTCCTCTAAATTTCTCGTTGTAGAATGCCATGAATATTGTACCGAATGGTGTCTCCCTCAATGATTAACGAAATCAGGATGAATGTGCTTTTTGAATTTTCATTAATTTACATATTGGCTTTAGGCTTGATCGCATTGTACAAACCTTCACTTCTTGTCTCACTTCTGATGGAGAAACATTCAAAATATAAGTCCACATTAAATAATAATCTCGGTCGCAGTATTTATAAATAACTTAATTAATAAAGGACTATGACCTTGGTCGCAACTGTGAAAAATTAATTAAAAAAGACCGTGACCACGGTCACAGTGTTTTTAAACCAAAATTTCTTAAATAGATTGTTGTTACATAGTACTGCGATCAATGTCGTAGTGTCAGAAGTTATGCAGTCACAGTTTTCTAAACAACTTAATTACTAAATATCTGCGATGTTCGTCGCTGTTATATAAAACTGTGACCACGGTCGTAGAATTCTAATTAGCTTAATTAATAAAAAGACTGCGATCTTCGTCGCATATATGAAAATTAAGTGAGACAAATTGCGATCAAGGTCGCAGTGTAAAATAAAATAAAATTACAAATTGAAAATGACGTTAAAAAATAGTGCGACCGCAATCGCAGTGTTCTTAACAACCGTTTTACAAACGAAAAAGATGATGGTCGTAGTACTGTTAAAACAAACAAATTTTTACAGTACAAAATTTGGAAACTTGTTAAAAGCAACTTTTTTAAATTCAAAATATTATTTTTCAGGGACTGCGACTTCGATTGCAGTTTCTGAAACAAACAAATTAAAAAAATGGTTTAATGTCAGTAAGCGGTTAAATTGCGATTAAACAACTTTTTAAATTAAATAAATATTTTCAAAATTATCGCGGCTCTGGTCGTATTCTTAAAAAAAACATAAAATTAAAATAGTTTTTGAAATTAGAAAGTTCAAAATTTTAATAAAAAACCCATTTTTAATCAAAATTTTCTGTTTAATTTCATTTTTTAGAAAATTCGACATTAAAATCAAAAAATTTTTAGCCTCGAGACTGCGATCTAAAGCGAAACGATGTTAAAAAAGTGAAAAAGTTCTTTAAATAGAAATGATTTGAAATTTTTTTGGAAAAAACTATAAAATTTTGTTAGGGCAACCAATATTCTAGGGTTTCACGTGCATTTTTTACCTTTTTCGGCTGCTGTTTCTTTCTCGTCATCTTGATCAGATCTTATTTTATAAATTTAAATTTTGGTGTGGATGAATTAGAAATTTATAACTCAAGATTACTGAAACTGGTTTTAGATTGAAAAACTCCAATTTTTAGATCGATAAATTTTTTGGAGAGGAATAGTTTTGGTTAGGTTAAAGTAAAACTGAGGGTATTTTGTAACTGTAAAGTGATTGATGGTCATTTGAGCGGAATGTTTTGTCTTTCTTGCGCCTAAGCTCTGCCACAGATTTTCGGCTGAGATTTCCCCGCGTCACGCAGGCTGAGAAACTCTCTCAGCAGGCGGCTGAGGTATAAAAAACCCTATAAATATATATGGAGTTTCTGTAACTTAGCCGGCAGCTGAGAAAGTTCCTCAGCCGGCGATGACGTGGCCCACCATATATCGGTGGTAGAGTGTAGGCGCTAAAAATTAAAAAATCCCGCCAAAAGAACCGTCAATCAAGTTGACCAAAATATCCCCATTTTTTCTTTTAACCTAGTAAAAACTCATCAACAATAAAATATTATCAAAAATATTTGTATTTTACAGAGAAATTTTTGTTGAGTTTATCTGCAATTATAATTTTTTTAATTCATCTACACCGAAATATAAAGGAAAAAAGATTAGATCAAGATGATGAAAAGAAAAAAACAGTTGAAAAGGGTAAAAATCATGCGTGAAACCTAAAAAATTGGTTGTAATATATTATTTTTTATTGTTTATTTTCGCGTTATTTTCAATTCATATAGGTTTAATAAAAAAAACTGAAATGAATAGAAAAATAAAATTTAATGCGGAACAGCCGTATTTTTTTGTATTACAAATATATAGCGTAAAAAAAATAATGAAATACAATGGTTAATAATTTATTTTGCAGATATTTTATAAATCTGATACTCTCATAACTGTTACAATATTTACAGATTGGTTGGATAATATTTCATGCAATTTTTAATGAACTGCGACTATGATCGGTTTTGGTACTAAAATTATTTTTATTCTCAATGTATATTATAAATGCGACCAAGGTCGCAATACACATACATTCAAAAATATAATCAAAAATATATTAGCAATGCGACCATGGTCGCAGTCATAGTATAACAAAATTTTCAATCTAATATCACGAGTGCGATCCTAACCGTAGACCTTTTAGCAGTGCGGTCATGGTCGCAGTCCCAATATAACACAACTTTCAACCTTATATCACTACTGTTAAGCACTGCGACCATAGTCGCAATCCTTATTCACATAGAAATAATAGACGAATCATGTTATTGTTAAGCACTGCGACCATAGTCCCAATCCTTATTCGCATGGTATATGTAACAGAATTTTGATCGTTTATAAAATGCAACAAAAGTCGCAGTCCTATCAACAATCAGACTTAACAAAGTAAATTAGCCATGCGACCGTGAGAGCAGTCCATGTATATCACATCTTATAAATTACTATATTAATTACTCTAACCTAATTGAAGTAATTAATATCCTATTTACCGTGATATAACAATAGTCTAAAAACAAGAGGTCCACTAATATTAATCTCGATAAAGAAAAGATGTGCACTATACGAAATCTAAATACATAGAAAAAATATTCTATAAAAAGCTAATTCGTAGTTCATATCATAAACCTCTGAAAAAAGGAAACTCTTTAAATTCTCCCGTCATAACAGCTTCAATTAAATATTTAATTTCTTTTTATTACTTCTTCGAATACTCAACTGTCACCTATAACACTTATTATTACTATTCACGTCATTTCACAGTATTGGCCTTTTTATAGTGCTTGTAACTAATATATTTTAAAGATCTAATATCTACAAAAAAATATTTGTCCTATTCTTTTTCAATTTGATTTC
Source organism: Agave tequilana (assembly GCA_038442645.1). Classification (NCBI taxonomy): domain Eukaryota; kingdom Viridiplantae; phylum Streptophyta; class Magnoliopsida; order Asparagales; family Asparagaceae; genus Agave; species Agave tequilana. The sequence goes on along the minus strand of JAVJIF010009291.1, from coordinate 105,755 downwards.
CACCTTCCGAAACAATTCATTTTTGAATCATGTATTCTCCATCTTCTTCCTCTGAACACTCATATTTCAATTTCAATCATTCTCCCACCGGTCCTCTTTCTTTAGGGGATTCTAGTGAACCTGATAGCAGTCTGAACTTCACTCCTTTTGATTATCTCACTAAATCAAATAATGTTTTATCTGATCCTCATCTTCATGAGGATGTTGAAGTTTTCATGAGGCGTAGTGAGGAGGAACTTATTCTTCTGCCACTTTACAAAGACATACTTGATGAAAGCATGTCCTCTGATGCTGAAGGAGCGCTTTCTTTGAGCATATCCTCTGAAGGTTCTTCTCAATATGGATCAGAAGAAGAGCTTAATACAAATGATTCATTCTAGGAGCTTAGTAACGAACTAAAGTACCCTCAAAAAAGAAAGAAAGTAAAGCGAACAGCGAGCCGATCGACGAGGGAGAAGATGAGGAAAGAAATAATGAAGAGGAAGATGATGAGAATGAAGATAACGAATCTGCTTATGATGGTGATGATGATGAGGACTAGGATTTTCTGCTCTTCTTTTAAGAGTTTTTAATGCTCTTTTTTTGTAAGGTCTCTTTCTGAACATATTATGTTATAAATAAAATTTACTTCTATCTGAAAAATGATCTTCCATATTTTTAAAATATATGTAAAGTATGTTTTTTCATGCATCGCAGTAATCACAGGACTTCTGAATGGTTTTATAAATACTACTACCATGGTCGCGGATCTAAGATATTACCAGCAAATATTATTATCATACGATAAGAAATATAATCATTTACTACAAAAAAATTTAAATCTTTTATTAAGAAGTTAAATATGGTCGCACTTTATGATTATAAATAAAAAGTTATTAGTTTTACATCTCAACTGCGACCATGGTCGCAGTACTCAGATAATAATTACTCTCAAGTAAAAAAACTGCAATTATAGTCGCAGTCCATAATTAACTATATTGATACATGAAACTACGACCATGGTCGCAGTCATGACAAAACAGTTTGATCGTCGTACATTCAATCAAGTTAAAAACTGTGATTATGGTCGCAGTCCAAAGTTAACTATATAAACAGATAATACTGCGATCATGATCGCAATCCTCTCAAATCAGTATATTTCACTGTATATCACAAATTAAAAAACTGCGACTACGATCGCAGTGTGTAACACAAATACAAAGTTTTTCTCATGCGTGAAAAAGAGACAACTACAGTGAAGAATAAATATATAAAATCATAAGTAAACTGCGACTATAATCGCAGCCCTTATTCACCGTTTTTACATTTAACCTAGCAAAAAACTCTTCCAGAACATGCTATCGTTAAGCACTGCGATTATAATCGCTCACATGCCACATGTAAAATAATTTTAATCGTTTATAAGTGGCATGCGAATAAGTAAATTGTAACTATGATCTTAGTCAGTAAAATCCTTACAGATTATATCATAAATTTTTGCAAAAAGAATTTATTTGTAGATCAATTAAACATAAAAAATGACATGTTTATGAGTTCCACATGATACAATCCTATATATAATTGTAGACTGCGAATAGGTCGCTTTTAAAATAATTGAGAAATTATTTTATTGACTACTACGAGCTTAGTCGCATTCCTGAAAATCATAATATCTGCGTATAAAAAAAATTAATAAAGAAGTATTCAAATTTGTTTTATTATTTGATGAAGTTGTACTTGAAGAGACGTGATTCATATTCAGTTGGAGAGAAAAGTGGGCAGGGCCGGTATCGAGATGGGGTTGCTGGTATGAATTATGATTGTAGCTCGACATCAAAATGACAGGGCGAGATAGATCTGATGCATGTATATAAAAGATTACCTAGCAGGGTCTTTTAGTAATTTTATTTATTTCTAAAAACGGAGACACTTTAAAGATAACCCAGTTTCATGGTCCATATTATGCCACGTCACCACCGGCTGAGATACTCTCTCAGTTGTCGGCCGAGATACATTTTTTGTTTTGTGTGTGTGTGTGTGTCCTTCAACTCAGTGCCAGTTTGGAGCCCGAAAGAGAGAGGAAGGAGTCCGGAAGAGAGAGGAAGAGGGCAGAGGGGAAGGGAAGAGGGATTAAAGAGGGGCAAGTTTCTTCTCCTCTCCTTGATTTGCTGTTTGTTTGGGGGAAGATGAGAAGAAGGAAGGGAAAAAAAAATCACCTTTGTTTCTCCTCTCTCCCGCCTACAGCCGAGTTCCGCGTGCTCCTTCCCAGCTTCGCTGGTTTTTGAGGGGAAGAAATCTTCCCTCTTCCGCCGCGGGGCAGCCACCGTGGCGGAAGAGGGCCTCTTCCACCAGCGGCCAATCGTGCACGCGAGAGAGAGAGGCCCTATCTTTCTCTCTCTTCCTCCCAAATGTCGCAAAACAAACAAACCCTTATTACATTTCATCAAAGTACTTCAGATCATTAAATTTACTAAATTAGCTATTCTTTCTACCTAGTTAAAGGTTACGCCACTTGTAGTCAAATATTTCATTAAATTCCATGCGAGAACAATGTAAACCACCCTATATTTCTCTCGAAGGAAAATGATGGACTTTGAGAGGAAAAACAGACTGGAATTTCTACGAGAGAACGGGCAGTCTTGCTGTTTCAAAAGAGCTACTGAGGGATATTTCCATTGTGTGTATGATCTCGGCTAGAAGTTGGAGAGGAAAATTATTTTGAAGCATGTTTGATTATTGGGTTTCTCTTATATATACTAAAGAATATTTTTTTTATTGTTCATTAGAAAACCAGAACTAACTATAGAATGAAAATAATAATAATAATAATAAAAGGAAATTAACGATCTTAATTGAGTACCACCATAAAGTACAATTTAAAAAGAGTAGAAGGCCAGATCACTTTATTACTTCACATCCTCTTGCATTGTCTAATCTCATTGCAAATCATTTCAGAGAAGATTAAGAAGGGTTTAATTGGTAGCAACAGCCTCTAGATACAGTATTTGATAGAAGAAGTAAATAGCCGCCAGGTGTTGATGCTGATTGATAGACAAAAAAAAAATGTAAACATAAATATATTGAATATAAATAAAATCCAAAAAGTCTACTCTCCTTAATATTAATATCGACCTAATTGAATCACAAACGTTGTTAACTTTTTGAATAATGGATGTAGAAATGTCATTTATATTAGGGATGCATGTAAGGCTGAAGCCTGATTTCTGAAAGAATTGAATTGAAATTACTATCAGTTTCAAAGTGCAAGAACGTATACACAAATTAGGGTTGTGACACAAACTCAAAGATCCTATTATAGACTCTCCCATTATAATATAAACTCATATTCTTCCACGTTCGTTCAAACTCAAGGTGGATCAATCACTGATAGTTGAAGTATGAATTTTTGCAAAAGAAATCTGCAACTTGCAACTGTGAAGGAGCATACTGTAACTTAATCATCTTGGGGTCTGAAGGGTGGTTGCGTGTAAATTGTAGTAATCAATCTCCAAAAGTTCAGCGTGTTTATGAAAATAGGTTGGTAGTAATCTTGACAGCATTTTGTTTATCGCATTGTAAAACAGTAGGCGAAGAACGATCAATATCCATATCATGTGCAAAAGTAATATCAAACACAGCTCAATATTCTGCTTCGACATTAGACTTGGAGACTACATCTTGCTTTTTGGAGTTACAAAACAAGAGAATCACCAATGCTTTCTGAGGTGAAAACTTATGGTTAGTTACACTTAGAAAGAATAAGAAAAAAGGGAATGGTAATGAGAGTAACTATATTCTCACATCTGCACATGTTCAGAATATTCTGATACGGAATATGACTACAATAGAAAGTAAATAGTGCAAAGCATTGAAAACAATAAGTATTTAGGTGGAGGGGAGAAACAATAATGCTAATTCAACCAATAATCTGCAGACTCAGGCTTCTATTAATACTGATAGAGGAGAAGATGTAAAGGAAAGAAAACTATCATTTGTATTGACTTGTCTCCTGTTTTTCTCCAATTGGATGCTAATTGTTGAAAGGGGTCTAGAAGAGTGCAAATAGATACGAATATTATCCGATCCAATCCACTTCTGTATTCGTATTGATTGCAAATACATATATGAATTTTCCTAAATGTAACATATTCATATTTGTATCGGTATTTGTGATTGAAAAACATGTCTGAATATAATAAATGAAGTGTTTGTTATTTGAAAATTTCTAGCTCATTATACATAATTAGTTCATGAAAAAACATGCATAGCTTATTATACTAGATGATATGTATCATATAAATATCTTCTGTTAAATAATTTATGTTAGCTAACTTGTTTTAGCTTTAGTTAAAATGAATGATGATATAATGGCATGTGTTTAGTGACATGCTTTCAGATTTGTTGCCCCCCAGATATATACAATCTATATATCTGTATTTGATTTTGGCTGGTATGAATACTATTTTTTTCTTATTGAACTATATCTGTATCGCATCCATATCTTTTCTTGGTAATCAGACACAGGTAAATTAAATATCATATCCAGCCTTACCCGATTTGTTTGCACCCTTAGACATCGGTGTCATCGAATCGGATACGGATCATATATTGTCTTTATCATATTCGTATCTGCACCCAATCTTCGAATACGGATACAGATATGAATACTAATGGATGTGAAAAAATAATATTCGTATCCGCACTCAATCTTCGAATACAGATACAGACATGGATACTGACGGAAATGAAAAAATGGTGTCCGTATCCACCAAAATGGGATATTGGATACGGATCGGATCTTAGCGGATCGGATGTGCATACTAATCAGATATGCAAAAATGGATATAGTTGTGAATAAACTAAACGAATATACTTATATTACTTTTTATCTCATCTACAACAATATAAAATGGGATACATACTATGATATTATTATGTATATATTAATGCTTCCACCGTATTCATTGTCATTCGGTTTCTATAACAATGGATTACACGATGTCCGGTGCTAAATGCCAATTCGAATACCACGTTTGATGTCGAAATACCCAAAATATTACGCGCTACTCTTGCAAGAATCAGATTTTTTTCCACTATTACTTTTTCACCAACACAAAATATTAAAAATTTATTGCCTCGTTTCATTGAAAATAGTCTCTTCCATCCAGATATCATAATCAAGCATCCAATTTTCGGATATCAGATTGGATATGGATCGAATATTGCTTATACCATATCAATATCTGCACTTACCTTCAGATACAGATACGGATATAGATATTGACGGATGTAAAAAAAATGATATTTGAATCTGAGTTAGAGGCGAATTCGGATGCTAATGTTTGTGAATAATCTGCATCCGATGGCACCCCTATCCTAGGTCTTGGGCGCAATGTTGTGGACAACATTCCTCAAAATAATTGAGTATTTAATTGCAAAATGGGTGAAAAAGGCCTATAGTCCGTGCCTAGGATTCACGGCTTAGGGCAAGAGGTACAAAAGGAGCAGCCAGAGCATGGACGAGGTTGCGTTAGAGAGGGGAAAGGCAAGAAGAGGTGATGATAAGGTTAAATCCAACAACAAGAAGAGCCAACCCCAACTCTGATGCGGACATCAAGCCATGTGCATGGCGTATGTATCATTGGTGGAGAAGATGTATTGTTTCAGTATTTCAATAGGTGTAGAATTTTATGTATTTTTTTAGTTTCTTTATTTTGGGATTTTTTAGTTTCTAAATTTGGAGTTATAATTATATTTTAATTAGGAGCTTTAGTTTTAATTGTATTCAAATTTTGTAAAGGCTATAAAAGGTCTCTTGTATCAACAATATTATGCAATTATTTATGATGATATTTTCCTCAAAATTGTCTGAGTTTGTAAGCTCTCTATAATTTCTCCCTTATTGTGTGAAGCTTTTAGAGAAACCCTCTCTTGCCCCACTCTCTTCTCTCTTCCTCAAAACCCTAAATTCAATTCTAGTTCTCTTCTCAAAACTCTAATCCCTCCTCTCTTCCTGAATTTCTCTCTCACAAAATCTCCATACGTGAGCGATCAGGCGGTTGATCTGCACCGTAAACGAGAGTAGGAAAGTGGGGAGCATCTGAGTAAAAATAATGCACAACACAGAAAAGAGAGGGGCACAATATTTTTTTACATGAAAACTCAAATCAAAAAATCATGGAAAGGAGGAGAGAAATTTAATATAATTCACAGGTTATACGAATTGTAGAAATTGTATGGCAGAGCCTTAGTTCTGGGCTTAGTTAGAAACAAATGATCAAAAAGTCCTCTCATTTGAGGAGAATGTCTATTTATACTTGATCTGATCTACATATATGGAGGCGGGTGATACGAGCGTAATTCTCGTAACCGTATGATTTGCACGTGTTGATTTGTTGTAACAGCTGCGATTATGGACACTTGATTGTTGGGATTGCATGCAAGGAAACCCGTCTCTATCCATAGTTGTCCAGGTTAGAAGACGTTTCACGTTATGAATGTGGAGGAAGATCAGGCTGCATAACAATCAGCGGAGATTAGGGATGATCTGTTGCTGTGGTTGCCTTATACGAGCTGAAGTCTCCGGAATGATGGAGGCTTTGGGATGTCTTGGAGCATCGGAGTTGTCGGGATGGAAGCATCTTCAGGATAAAGAATGACTTCTGTGATGGACAAGACTAGCTTCGGGAGAATGTGGACTGACGAAGTCTCCTTGTTGCTTAAACATGTGGTGTTTTCATGTGAGGATCAATTTTTGACCACTACAAATGGCCATTACGATCTGTTGAGTTTTCCAGTGGCAAGCGGTAAACCCAAGTAAGTAAATGGGTAAGGTCTTGATAGGGCAATTAAAAAATTAACAAAATAAGAAACCTTTTGGCAGAAATCTCCACGATAAAGATCAATGCGCTCTTATGATAGTTAATATTAAGCCCTGGCCACTTCTCATAACATAGCAAGATCCATTTCTGGATCATAGCCTGCGCCAAATAGGCCTTCCCAAATATTAATGTGTCATCCTCATAATGGAGATTAACGACCGCATTGGTGTTGTCTCTGCAATGACTCATCTTGTTCTTCTCTTTCCTTCATGTCATTGTCTCAATGAAATCTTGTGGCATGAAATTAGTTGCCCTTACATTAAAATAAAAAATCATTAGGAAACGTAGCAACCAAGCAAAATAATAATCCAAGACAAAATATTCTTATAGAATTTGTATAAATTTCTAACTAGTATTGTCCTGTATCATATTGATGCCTCAGTTTGATAACAACCACCAAGAAATGCAAGATCCTGCCGGCATAATGATGCTCTCTATATTCCACATTGTATACATGTTGCCCGTAGAAGGAGCACATCTTCAAGCAAGCCTCATGCTCCATTCTCTCTAATTCCAAACAGAGAAACAATGATGGCCAACAGACCTCTCCTCCTCTCAAGTGCTACAGTCCTCATACTAGGGCTATTCAATCCGAATCTCGCAACTTTCAGCTGCCACATTCCAAAGAGCAGCAGCTTTCAGGAACTCCCACTGGCAAGCGAGCACAGACACGAAGACATCATCAACTTGCAGAAGGACAATGCAAGTGCGATGTGCAATACTGATGGTGGAAGATTGAGCGGAATCACGAGCCTTGCTGAGGGTGCTGGTACTGATGGCAATGGATCCTCCCTCACCACAAGAAGCTCTGCAAGCCCGACAAAATTTTCCCACCACAATAGTTCCTGTGAAATCGATGACTTCACAAAGAAGATCAGCCATAACAACAGATCAGGCTTCATCAGTCATAACTTCACTGCTAAGGGTGCTGATGGCAGCACAGGCAACGCTGTTACCAGCTTCACTGACCTGACAAACGTTACAAACGGCAAAGTGGCAACGCAGACAAGTTACACGAAAAGGAAGTACAGAATGCTTCGTAGGGGTTAACAGTCGCAGACTAAATGCGGTAATGGATATTGTGGTGCTCGTTGTTTATGTTTAAAGCTGCGTTGATATTTTGTTAGCGTGTTGCGAAATGATTGAAGCATGCATATGTGATGTATTTCGAGCATACAGAATCATTCTATCTCACCGAATATATGCTTTCTTCATAATTAATGGCTATCAAATGGCTGGCAGATATATAGCCATCAGAACATTTGATAAAAAACATGTGGCCAAATGCCTGAAATTTTACAGAACTTTTCAAAGGATGTTTCAATGAGATGTTGTAAACAAATAGTCCAACAATCTCAAGATTACACTGCAGTGGTACACAATCAGCTAGGCTTTGAGTCTTTGACCATTGTCATTAGTACACAAATGAAGAAGGACAACAGATACATGCTAATAAATAGTGCAAACATCCTCCCTGTATGAAAGGATCACTGCAAATCAATTTATGAAACTAAAAAACATAAATCTGCTGATGTCTGCTGGTGCCCAAATCAATTAAGAGACTTCTGAGCATTGGAAAAAAGACTGTAAAATCTCCTACAAATTTGGTATTAGCACCAAAATCTGTCTTTGATAAGAAATGAATTTTAATTGTAAGCATACACATACATGAGCATTACAAGATTGGATCAAAACTAGCAATGACTGTAATTCAACTTTAAAAAGAACAATTTTACAGGCAAGGTACATAAAAAACTATAAGAAGATGAAAAAAGTCTATCTGCCAATGATATTTGGTGGTCCGGTCAGAAAGGGCATTGAAATTGTAGCTACAGTTGATTCTGATTACCATATTTTTTACGTGATAGGAATCCAAATATTGTCAACCTTTCATCATATCTACCATTTCAACTTCACATGGCTGCACAAAATATTCGATATTCTAGCCATGTGCACTGGATTCATTAAATTCGATATGCTTATTTCATTCGTACCCATTGATGTTATTTGTTGATGTGTGACACGAAACAAAACAAAAATATACCAAAGCTCAATAACTAGATCTTCACAAAGCGTTGGCGGACTCTAGCTTTCTCAGCATCGATAATGGACTCCACAAGCTTCACTGATTCCTCCAGCTTCCCTTCTGCATTAACAACTACGTAATCAAAATTTTTCATGTGCCTCACCTCCTCTCGAGCTGTGGCAATCCTTACAAGCAACATCTCACTTGTTTCTGTCTTGCGGTCTATGAGACGCTTCACTAATGCTGCTTCACTCTCTGCAACCAGGAAAATGAAGACAGCAGAGTCCCCAAGTATTGACCTCAGGGTGGCTGCACCTTGTATATCTACTCTCAGAACAATGTCAAATCCCTTGGCCATGAAGTCTCTAATCTGAAGAAGAGCAAAATGCATAAACTTTCACACCATGTTTACTGATCAATTTGTGAAAGCAAAAATGAAAATAAGAAGACATCAATCAGATACTCCAAAAGATGACATTCATGCTTAACAAAGTAGACAAACTTGCCATTGCCTTGACTAAACTGAACAACAAGCATGAGATAATCTGGAGATGGACAAAATTTCTGCTGGAGGGAATAGTGCAAACAGTGAGAAGCGAGATTACGAAATATACCAGCTCTGTGTCTCACGATTGACCAGTGGGGGTGTGGGGGTGTTGGTGGGTTGTTTTTTTTTTTGGTTGCGTGTGTGTGTGTGTGTGGTGTGGGGTGGGGGGGGGGGGGGGGGGGGGTGGTTCCGTTATTGCCATATGCACGAGCAACTAGGTGTGAACTCTAAGATGCCTAGATGCCCTTGCTAGAACTAAAAATAGAGGGAGACCCGCTGGCTAAGTAGTGAGACTGGAGGGTTGTGGCCCACTTTTTCCTCAAGTTGAAAGTGAGTGCACAACGGGTAACATATTCAGGCATTTCCCTAGAATAACTAAGACTGACGTGACATTGCCTGAAACTCCAGGGACAGATATTACTATTAACTATCAACACTTCGTCATTACTCCTTTCAAGCATTACCTTAGAAATGGAGTTCACTTCTTCTAAGAGGATGTACAATACTCCAGAAGAAAGTAGGCATACTTAAATTGGAAAGAGGATATGAATTTTGAAAAAAAATCAAGACATTTTTTTTGTTGATAAATATTCTGGACTTGTAGCTCTAACATAAAATTCAGATACCTCACATCAAATTAGATCAAGTACTAGTTCATTAGATAACGTTTGATACTTCTTACTCAGATCCACAGTTGGATACTTCATACTCAGATCCACATCTAAAAGATGACAGACATATCATATACTTGTCACATTCCAGTGCCAAATTTATATCCATGAGGGTGTAGAGCTATTGATGCTCAGTGTCAGCAATGTCATGACAAGCAGCAATATATTACCTCAAAATATATGAATATTAATTACTTTAAAAAGTAACTAGAAATGTCAAAAGGTCTACTGTGAAGAGCATGTACTCAGATGAATATTTGACATTTTGACACCCAGAGTTCTCGTAATTTATTTTATTTTGTTTACTTTTTCTTAAAAAAAATTGAAGAAAGGTGGTAATCTGGTGTTAAATCTGGGACCTCCGACAGCCATGCCAACCCCTTACCACTGAGCTAGGCTCAGTGGCAGTGCTCTTGAAGTAGTATCGAGATTAAAAACACAGGACTATCATGGGCCAAATTTGCAACCAAGGAGAACTTTGCGCCACCTATTTTACTCTTATTCAGGTTACATAAGGGTTATCAATAAAAAAAACTCAATCCATAATATGTAATTAACATCAGTATGGCAAGTATCACTGTAGTTCAACGGTCAAACCTCTTCGCAGTGGCCAAGAGGTCTGGGGTTCAAATCCCGCTTGCGCCAGGCTAATTTCAAAAAAAGAAATTAACAGCGGTGTGCTAAATCACTGTAGTTATACTTTAAGACTACCGGTAGTTTGTATTTGTTTTGTTTTTTTTTTTGGGTTTTTTGTTTCTTGCTTGTAGTATAAAAAAATTAATAGGTTGAAGATTAATCAGCTGAAATAACAGGGATATAAGTTGACAAAGGACCCACTTGTAAAGTGCTTGAGTTCATACAAAGTACAAATCTTAGCTGAAAATTATAACTGAGGTAGCTTCATAATAGTCAAAAAGATTCTGGGACAAGTTTCAACAGGGCCTAGTTCAGACAAACTGGGATGGTACTAGAAGTAGACTCCAGCTAGAAACACCGGAGATTGCCAATTTCCATGGTGGTTGGTGACCATGAAATTATGGCTAAACATCTTTATTCCGGTAATCAGACTGAGATTTGCTCCAAATGAATGGTTATACATGTGGAAAATGTGAGGGGAACAGTATTTAAAGATTAAAAATGTTCGCTTAAAATGAATATAGCTATAAACAATGCCGTGTGCATGTAGATTGACACTAGAAGCATGATTCCTTTTGTAAACCTCTACACGCCGCTAGAAGCATGATACATTTTATAAACCATTCATATTTCGTAATAATTTTTATTGCAATATAAACCTCAAGTAGTTGCTAACCTAGGAACAGTAATTTTAGGTTTGACAACCAAAAAATAAAGAAAGAAATACCGGAAAATTTTAAGCTATAAATTTCATCCAGGTCATTGAAACTTGTTCCCGCCGGAAGGCAGTGAAAATAAGAGTGTCAATGATAATCCCCTTCCTCTATTCTGTTTTTCTCATCACTTTCTCTGAAAAACACACCTAAATTAAGAGGTTACAAAGTCGATGTGGGTAATATTATGGTTTGCTGGCTTAATGGTTAACTAAGGCCGCAGCTGAAACTAGAATTTCCTGATTTTTACACCAAAAGTTCTCGTCGTGGGCAAGAAAACAGCGCTAACCATATGCTTCTCATTTGTAGATGAATGGTTTAGATATGATATCCAGGGATCTAGGCTTCAGATGGAGTACAGAAAACTTTAATGTGAATGAAATCAAGGAATTAACAAAAGATTCGTGCCTGCACCCTACTTCTTGAAGGATTCTCTTTTCCTTAAATGAGTTCCAAGGTAACCTTCTATAATTTAATCCATACCAGATAACCTAAATGGCGATTAGGGATCTGGGATAGAAAATAGACCAAGAACATTGTTGTTTCGGGTTCCGCTCATGAAAATGGTCCACTGATCCAAATTCAGAAACAATAACTCACAAGTTGACCTGATTAAAGAATAATAAAATCTAATTTATTAATCTTGACAGATGTAATTCGTGTGATATTTAGGTGACGGGGAAACGGGCGGGATTCTCTCCCTAGGGTTTCTCACCCAAAGCACACAGGCTACAAAGCTTAAAAGCAATTTTTATTCATTCCGAAAACTCCCAATAACAATGCCAGTCTTGGCCTTAAATAGGCCTACATCAACAGAAATATCCCATTACAACCGATATGGGACTAAAAGAAAACTGCCAAATAAATAAAAATTACAATAAAAGGGAAAAATAGCTAAATTGACTTTCCCAGCCCTAATCGAACCAAACTGAAAGTGTGCGACGACGCCTCCTAGTGTAGAATCGCAATTCTGGAGAGATGTCCCCATCATTCCCTCGGGGTTGGGAAAAACTCGACTCTGTCGAACGTGAACCTCCACGGCTTTCATAATGCTCCAGACGATCGGGGTCCAACCGTTGGAGTTCCTCTCGATTAATCCAAGTGTTATCAGAATCAGGTAGTCCTTTCTAATGAACCAAAAATCTGTGGTAACCACCATCTCTAGTAGAGACAATCTGATCATCAATAATTTCATCAATTTGATCTGCCATAAGGTTGGATGTATTTGGGGAAGAGGAGGTAATAAGGGTCTCTCAGGAGGTGGCACAGGGGAAGGCTCATCCAATAAAGAATTATCAGGGGAAAAATTGAGCCCTTTATAAGCAATCAAATCTTCAATATTAAAAGAGGGACTAATTCCAAAATCCGGTGGGAGATCTACCACATATGCATTTGAATTAATTTTCTTCAAAATTTTGAATGGTCCCGCACTACGTGCGTGCAATTTCTTCACGGTACCCGGAGGATACCGTTCTGGTCGAATCCGAACCATCACGTAGTCTCCTACGTTAAACTCATGTGCTTTCCTGTGCAAATCTGCATAAGCTTTATAGTTTGCATTACTTTTCTGAATTGATTGCTGATCTCCTTATGCAAGTTATGAATGTGTGATGCAAATGATGCAGCTGACTCAGACATCCTAGTATGATGGGGTACGATGGGAATTAAGTCTATAGGTTGCCTAGGTTGATAACCATGCACTACCTCAAATGGACTCATGCCTATAGTTCTATTGACAGAACTGTTGTATGCAAACTCAGCAGTAGGTAACACAAGATCCCATGCTCTAAGATTCTCACCCACTAAACATCGTAACAGATTACCAAGACTTCTATTGACTACTTCAGTTTGGCCATCACTTTGTGGATGGAAGGCCGTAGAAAACTGAAGTTTAGTTCCCATTTTATGCCACAGAGTTTTCCAGAAGTAGCTCGTAAACTTAACATCCCTGTCTGAGACAATTATTTTGGGTAGTCCATGTAGCCTAACAACTTCATCAAAGTAGATTGTAGCAACCCGAGATGCATCCAACGTTTTGGAACATGGCAAGAAGTGAGCCATCTTGGAAAAACGGTCTACAACCACAAGTATGGAATCATGCTTCCTTGCTGTTTTTGGTAAACCTAGCACGAAGTCCATACTGACATCTTGCCAAGGACAGTTAGGAACTGGTAGAGGGGTGTAGAGACTAGTATTTTGTTTTCGTTGCTTGGCAAGTTGACGTGTACGACATTGACTAACAAGTCTGGCAACATCTCTTTTTAAGCTCGGCCAATAAAAACGATGTTCGACAGCTTCAATTGTTTTATTTCGCCCGAAGTGTCCAGCAAGTCCCCCTGCGTGTAATTCCCATACCAGAAATTCTCTCAATGAGGTACGAGGGATACACAACAGACGAGAGCGAAACAAATATCCGTCTTGCAGAAGAAAACCATCAATCTCATGTGTCAAACTATCCCTTAATACAGTGTATATATTTCCAAAATCAGTACAGGACTCGTAAGTTTCTTTGATCTTCTCGAAACCAACCACTTCCGTACTCATGACAGAAAGTAAAGCGCGACGACGGCTAAGAGCATCAGCGACCCTATTTTCCACCCCGGCCTTATGCTTGAGGACGTAGGTGTAATCTTGAAGGATTTCTACCCACCTACCATGCCTCGAATTCAACTTCTTTTGAGAGTTGAGATACTTAAGGGCTTCATGGTCTGAATAAATGACGAATTCTTGCGGTAACAAGTAATGGCGCCAATAACGCAGAGCTTGCACTACCGCATAGAACTCCTTATCGTAGGTAGAGTACCGTTGCTTTGCATCATTTAACTTTTCGCTAAAATAGGCAACGGGATGCTTTTCTTGACTTAAAACACCACCTATCCCAACGCCTGAGGCATCACAAGTAATTTCAAAACTTTCGTGAAATCTGGGAGCCTCATAACAGGAGCTTCTGTTATTCTCTCTTTGATTTTCCGAAACGCCTTGGCAGCAGCTCTAGTCCATTCGAAGTCCACTTTTTTTAAGCAATCGGTAATCGGGGCCATGATCGTACTAAAGTTTCAAATAAAACGTCTGTAGAAAGCGGCTAACCCATGAAAACTTCTCACTTCTCGAATACTGCATGGTTCTGACCATTCCACGATAGCTTTAATTTTATCGGGATCTGCGGAGACACCTTGTGAAGAAACAACCACTCCTAAGAAAATGACTTTGTCGGTAAGAAAGGTACATTTCTTAGGGTTGGCATATAAACTTTCCTTTCTCAAAACTACACAAAATTGCGTGAGGTGGTCCAAATGTTGCTCCTTTGATTTGCTATAAATGAGAATGTCATCAAATATACAACTACGAACTTTCCGATAAAGGGTCGCAATACTTGTGTCATCACTCTCATAAAAGTGCTTGGAGCATTAGACAAGCCGAAAGGCATGACCATCCACTCATACAGCCCATTCTTCGTTTTAAAGGCTATTTTCCATTCATCTCCCGAGCGAATACGAATTTGATGATAACCACTCTTCAAATCTATTTTTGAAAAGATGGTAGCACCTGTCATCATGTCAAGCATATCATCCAATCTGGGGATTGGAAAACGATATGTTATCGTTATTTTATTGATAGCACGGCTATCCACACACATACGCCATGTCCCATCTTTCTTCGGCGTTAACAGTGCAGGGACCGCGCAAGGGCTCAAACTTTCTCGTATGAACCCTCTACTCAACAACTCTTCAACTTGCCTTTGTAATTCAGCATGTTCCATTGGGTTCATTCGATAGTGCGGCAAGTTGGGTAGAGTGACTCCCAGAACTAGATCAATGGCATGTTGAATGTCCCGCATTGGTGGCAGTTCAACAGGGAGGTCGTCAGGAAATACATCAGCAAACTTTGTGATAATAGGGGCCACTTCAGGAAGAATCGTTTCATGAGATTCTTTCGCTACTTCCCGAGCAAGCAAAACGATGACTTGTGCCCCACTAATCACTTCTTGTTCAATTTCTTTAGGGCTGATTAAGTTGAGATTCTTCTCTTTTCTCGTGTCCACTGGCTTTTTCTCTTGTTTGGATCTGGGTTGACTCGGAACTAGTTTGATCCGTTGCCCTTCATAGTTGAAAGTACAAGTGTTGGACTTTCCCCACAAAGTCACGTCTATATCAAATAACCAAGGTCGACCAAGAATCACATGTCCTGCATCCATTGTTATTACATCACACCAAATTTTGTCCTTATAGGTGGCAAATTGCACAGGTACAAGACATCGTTCATTCACCTCCATCGATGCTGTGTTAATCCAGGTAACTTTGTACGGATTAGGGTGAGGGACCGTCTTCAACCCTATCTTTAAAATCAAACTAGATGACACAACATTTATACAGCTTCCACTATCGACAATGATTTTACAATTTTTTTCACCAATCTTTATCCATGTGTGGAAGATTGAGGTTCTTCGCCAGTCAACCACGTCTTTAGGTTGAGCGAGGTTACATCGAACCACAGCAACTTGCCTGATAGTACTAAGAAATTCCTCTTGTTCTAACTCATTCTCAGAATCACTGCTCGCATTTCCCACGAATACAACTTCCTTTTGAGGTTCGTCCTGCACTTCATCTGATTGATCATCCAGAAAGAGGGTTCTGGATTTGCTTAGGCAGAACTTTTCTACGTGTCCATATCCTTGACACTTAAAACATTGGGTGCGGGGGTTGGTTTGTGGCACGCCCTCAACTGGGCCTTTACCCTTGAGATCTCCTGTTGGGACCGAACTGTTAGGATTGGGTTTGAGCGGGGACTGTCCAGAGGGGGCTCTAGTGCCTTGGTTCTTGTAATCTGAACCTCGTTGATAGTAAGATCCTCGAGACGCATCTAAGTCCCAAACTATCTGATAGGCGTGTTCTAAATCACTAACACCCCTTGCAAAGAGTTCCCTACGGAGGTCATCACGAAGGCCAGACCTGAACCTGGAGAGGGTTAAGGTTGGGGATTCATCGACGAACTCGCTGCACCGGGTCAAGAACTCGTCAAATGTCTCAATGTATTCCGTAGCAGAGCGAGTTCCTTGTGTTAGCCTGCTCCATTTGTCTAAAAGTTGATCCTGAAAAGTAATGGGGAGATATTTCTGGCTTAACTTAGCTTTCATCTCATCCCAAATCCGGATCGGTTCTTGCCTCCTGAGGGCTATCAGTCTTTCAACATTAGACCAATATTGTCCCGCTTGTCCTACCAGTTCATGGCAGCGAAACGAACTCGCCGCTCTTGGGACATCTCGTATCACTTGAAATAACGTTCTAGACTCATTACCCAATCAAGGTAATATTGTGGGTCTAAGCGGCCATCAAAATTCGATACGTCCACTTTAATATTTTTCAAGTATCGTTCATCCTCATCGTATCGATTATAATTCCTATTTATTCTCTCCTCTCAATGATTATTAAGTTGACACTCTTCATTACGAGAGCCATCATGACGTTCCAATTCCAGCCTATCCATTCTCTGACCTAGAGTGTTCATTTGGGCCTTAATTTCCTCAAGAGTTTTGAGAATTTCAAGAGTCATGTAATCTGTTGGTGAGGTGATACCAGACGAAGAAGCATTGGGATCCATGTTTGTATTGGCTTCAACTAGGTCGTAGACTTTACCACTACGAGTACGCATGCACAGTTACTTTTCTTTTTCTTTTCTTTTTTTTATTGTTATTATCTAAATGCTGAATTTATGATGATTATTTTTTTTAATATATATAATAATGAATGCAACCTATTAATTTCTATATGCCACTAACAACTCTAATGCAATCGTGCAGGATGATGCAGAAGATGCGGAGGATAGCAACGATTCAGTAAAGTAAAGCGCACAATAAGGCAAATGAATCTGCTAGCAAGCTCAAGAGTGTAAAATAGAGACTATTATAAAAAGAACTTGAAATTAGACCTCAATATTTTGTAAAATATTAATTCTATGCAACTGTAGATATCCACTACGTATTTAGCAGTCCCTAAATTAATATAAAGATGTCGCAAATAAGGGCAAAGCAGATACATTCACTCACTATTTGTGGATGGCAGATAATCGATGAAATTATTATGACAGAATTTAAAGTAGTACTCAAATTTCAATTCAAAAGAATTTATACCTGAATACTGATTACCTGGATGGTCAGAGAAAAAAATTCCCACTTGGACCCTGGTCGCTTGAGAATGCACTAGCGTGTTTGAGATTGCTTCAGGCTTTGGACTGTAGCCCGCGGATCAGTCGTAATCGGATTCGAATTTGAATCACCACCCAATCAGAATTCCAAGTCGCACTTAAATAAAAAACTTCCTGTTATGATCCTTTGATACCAAGATGACGGGGAACCGGGCGGGATTCTCTCCCTAGGGTTTCTCACCCAAAGCACACAGGCTACAAAGCTTAAAAGCAATTTTTATTCATTCCAAAAACTCCCAATAACAATACCGGTCTTGGCCTTAAATAGGCCTACATCAACAGAAAGATCCCATTACAACCGATATGGGACTAAAAGAAAACTGTCAAATAAATAAAAATTACAATAAAAGGGAAAAATAGCTAAATTGACTTTCCCAGCCCTAATCGAACCAAACTGAAAGTGTGCGACGACGCTCCCTGGTGTAGAATCGCAATCCTGGAGAGATGTCCCCATCATTAGGCTTTAGGTATATTTTTATTTTCAAATGATTACCCTTCCCACTATCTGGCCAAGGCAAAAAATAATGGCAACGTCTGTAGGAGGGTTGTTGTCAGGTTGACAACTGACGCTAAATTCTTACACGAGTTGGCAAACTTCTGTAGGAGGGTTGTTATCAGGTTTGACAACTGATGCTAAATTCTTATGTGAGTTGGCAAACTTCTGTAGGAGGGTTGTTATCACATTTGACAACTGATTTAAATTATTGTGAGTTGGCAAACATCTGTAAGAGGAGATGCTGAATTCTTACGCGAGTTGGCAAACAACTGTAGGAGGGTGGTTGTCGTGTTGACAACCGATGCTAAATTCTTATGAAGCATTGTGAATATTATTTGTACTATAATCCATGTCAAAAGGGCCAAGGCTTAATTTGTATTACATATGCATTGATTCTTAAATAAGATAAAAAGTTAGGTCAATCTCTTTATAATTGAGTACACGAAATATCATAAATGAGATATGTTTTGGACTGATTGCAGAAAGCAGAAAGAAAAGAAATTCCCAACACAAAATCACTGACAATTTTTCTTACACCTAAACTTTATTCTCAAATAAAAAAAGCAACCATTAAGTATACTCGATTCACCTTAAGCAAACCCAAGCCGATGATAGTAATTCATATTGACTTATAACTTCCTGAAGGAGTTTGTATGCAGTCAAGGATACATCTAAAAATGTGTGGCAGTTTCAAGCATCTCTAGCTTTTTGTCAGTATGTCTATCTTTCAAATAAAAATATCTAAAGTATGTCTATTTTTTTATGAAACCATCTACCTTTAGTTCAGCATATCTACCTTTCATGATAAACAACTTATGTTTTAGATCAGTATGTGTCTTTTTTATGAAACTATCTACTTTTTAGTTCAACATATTTATTTTTCATATGGAACTGTCTACCTTTTAATTCAATATAATTGTTGTTGTCATATTACTGTGAACACTTCATAGAAAGAGAATGTTGCTCGACAAACGAATTTAGAAAATTAAATTTTAGAGGACAAGAAAAAACGACGGAGTCTAAGAGGAAAAGTGAGAAGAATAAGAATCCAATAAACAAAGTTCTTAATATGTTTTATTTGCGACTCAACCCTCTTCAAACTGTCACTCTTGATGCTCCGTCCAAAATATAAGCATTTTTCAGTATAATTCCTTCCTATATTAAATAGGAAATCTAGGTACTTTGCTAATTAAATCTTGTGAAAGGACAAAGGTAGACAAACTTTGATGTCTTTAAGAAAGAAAGGTGGATACTTTCTTGTAAGGTATGCATATCAAAGATCTAAAATCAAGCACAATCAGCATTAAATGTTGTTGCAGCTTTAGATCTTAGCAGGTATCATATTTTCTAAGACTTTCTTTCAGAACAATCTTGCAAGACAGCAAAGTGGAAAATCAATACTATAGATGGACAAATTGATACTATCAGTACACAGTTTCACAGCCAGCTTGCCCCTTTTCCACCATGAGGCGCTTTTAATGCAACTAACAGGTGTCCAGGTGGCATTCGCAACCCCTGCCCCACTCACAGAGAGGCAATACAGGGATTACAAAAATACTTCGTATCCCACATTGTCTTTATGTAAGACAAGGGGGTAAATGTGGGAGGAGAATCTGACAAGGGAGCTTCGGAAATCCAAAAGGCACCCGAGGGTAGTCAAATTTAGAAAAATTCTCAAGGGGGTGGACGCATATTTTTCCTGAATAGAAATGGCAAAGAATTTAGAACACAAAGGTTAATAAGCTTCAGAGGAAAAAAGAGAATTTTAGATGGTTTGGGCATGCAGTCCGAAAAGGCGACAACGCATATTACTCGGAAGGGGTTCTTAGATTCTGATGGAGGTCTCAATCCATAAATGGAAGCGATACAATGTAAGTTGCATATGTTATACATCAGGTTAGTGAACTTGGATATTGGCAATTGTGACAAAGGAGAAGGCAGAAAAAGTAGCTTGTTGACATGGTTATATTTATTGCAAGCAGAATAAGGTTTAAAATATTAATCATCCTGATAAAATGTTTTTATATTTCTCATATCACAAATATGTAACCATTAAAAAAAAAAGGATAATACCACACATGGATATACCTGTTGCTTTGGAATTCCCTTGTAGTCTCCATAGACAAGAGCATACTCTAAGAGATCATTCCTTTCAGTCATAGAAAGGAACTCCTCTTTTGTAACAAAATAGTAATCCTTCCCATCAACTTCTCCGGGTCGTTTTGCTCGGGTCGTAGCTGTTACAACAAAGTGCATTCCTTCACGAACTTCTTGTAGCCTCTGAAAATTCAAAAGGTGAGAAGTGACTATATTGACATTATGTACTCATATTCCCAAAATAATGCCCAGAGAAGAAATTCATGCCATGCTCAAGGCAGTGACTACGAGCACAAGGAAGGTTAAAGGTCCAAAAAAATTACATAAAACCTGGTGAAACTGAACCAAGGAACTTGAAATAAATAGTTGTGCAGAAGCTAAAAGTGGTGTAATGCATGGAAATATTTATCTCTGGGAAGAATCATTCATCTTCCTGTGAGGTTGCATTGAAATAGCAGTAACAAAATAAGTTACAAGTTCAACCTCATACCAAGCAGCTTCAGCGTGTTAAATGGTTGACCAAAGGATAGCAGGAAATGTTTTAAGTGAAATAAACTCCCCTAGTTGTCATCCATACTCAGCTATTTGAGGCTTGAAATACCTCCCATTAGACTATAAGCAGTCTTTGACCTGCTAGTGCAACTGAAATGACTGGTTGTAGAAATCAAATGTTTTTCACTTAATCTATAGGTTACAAGCATAGAACAGAAAGTGAGCATGAGACACAAACTTTTGATGAATATAAGCATTACGACATCACAATAAGTATTCCTCCAAGTCATGCCATACAAGCACATGTTACGCTTACAAAAACAACTTAGGTACTTAAGTAGGCTGAACCAAATAAAGCATTTCTTCGTGGAATCAAGTGAGTCTAAAACAGGTTAATCACTCATTAAGAATCCGATCAGCAGATAAAAGCAACAATGATATGGTAGATGATAATTTAACGTTTGGTACTAACCAAATTTACCATGCACATGAAGCCTATTGTTGGAACAAATAAATAAACTTACTTCTTCTTCTAGACTCTTCCATGTTCTAGGGGAAGGGACAAATAGGATTATTTTGCACTAGTATTTCCTTTTTTCTATTATTTAGGTTTTTAAGGGTATATCTATGTATGTATGTACAAAATATATTATTTATCTAAATACTCAATCCCACTTTAGTGCTGTCAACCCGCTTTAGCACTTAGTGGACCTTCCGTTACACTTCAGTTACTGCCTTTGGAACGTTGCTCCTTTGTTTCATGAGCTTGACTTGCATGACCATAAGGTGGGTATATCTATCCACTAAGTGGCCATAAAGTTATATGGCATGGGCCTCTCTCAATTATAGTTAGCTCGGCTTGGGAATTGGTAATAACACAGATACACATTGTTAACCCACATAGATATACATTATAGTTACTGCGGGAATGGGAATTGGTCGACAATCTGGTTTGTTAGGTATTCACCTTAACACTTTGGTAACATGGTTCGAAGTATCGGCCTATTCGTATCCGACTCGTCGGGTGCCGATACGAGCCGATTCGGCCTATTCGTATCCGACTCGCCGGGTGTCAATATGAGTCCGAGACGCGAGTACAATTCCTTCGCTTTTTTCGACCAACTCGGGGCCGACTCGGCCTTGATTCGGTCGAATCGGCCGAGTCCAGATACAGCTCGGGTTGACTCGGCCAATTCGACCGAATAGAGACCAAGTCAGCCCCGAGTCAGAGTCATTGTGAACCCGAGAGCCCTTGTCATCTCGTCTAATGTAAAAAAGGGGAAAAACCAGATCCAGATCTTACCGCTCTTCCGTCGCCTCGTCCCTAAGCCCCCGTCGTCGTTCGCCTCTTGCTTCGTCGGCGAGCTCGTCTTCCTCTCTTGCTTCACCGCCGCTGTTCGCCTCAGGTATCTTTCTTTTCTCTCTTTCTCGCTCCCACTCTCTCTCTTCCAGTCTCTCTCCCTTTCTCCGATCTCTCCCTCTTCTCTCTCCCCCTCTTCCCCTCTCCTAGCTCTCTCTGTCTCTTTCTCTCTCCTGCTCTCTCTGTCTCTCCCCCTCTCTGTCTCTCCCCCTCTCTGTATCTCTCTCCCTTTCTGTCACTCCCTCTCTATAATAGTTAATTTAGTAATTAAAATAGTTAATATAATAATTTAAGTTAATTTATTTAATTTAGTAAATAAAATATGAAGTTAATTTAGTTTCAGTAGATACGATCTAGTTAGTTTGGTTAATTTAGTTAATTTTAATTTAATTTAACATATCATTTTTATATTTCAGAATAGCTCCAAAGCAACGCGATATTAGATGGGAGCATGGAACCACCCTCGGTGGTAGAAGTAGAAAACTTGTGAAGTATAATTATTGTGAAAAATAAGTACATTGTGGTATCACTAAATTGAAGCAACACGTAGCACATATATCCGATAAGGTGAAGGATACTTGCGAGCACCAAAAGAAGTGTCTCAAATATTGAGACATCTTTTTGAAGGTAGCAAAGAAAGAGCAGCCATAAAATCCAAGAAAGAGAGGCTTATGAGATCTTTAAGGAAGATTTTTATGATGTGGCCGATGAAGATTCTGAAAATAAAATTGAAGAAGTTGATAGTTTGAAAGAAGGTGAAAGAAGACAATTAAAACAAGCTATGAAAGAAAGTCGTGAAATTGCTTGAAAATCGGCAAAAAGTCATATAAAAAATGTTGATAACAGTAGTTCGTAGCCTTCAGGATTAAGGATCAAGCATGTATTGTGTCAGAATTTTACCACTAGAGAAGTTGAAATTTCAGCACGTGGTATTGATCTTTACATGTTCTCATCGAAACAGAAATCAATGAAAAGCATGTTCTCAACTGAGAATGTAAAAAAATTGTATAAGCTATTTCAAAATTCTTCCACTATAATGCAATACCATTTAGTGCAGCTGATAGTGGTCCTTACCACCAGGCCATAATTAATACTATTGCGGAGGCAGGCCCACATGTAAAAGGCCCTATGGGGTACCAGATTAGCAATATCTATTTGGAGGAGAAAATGAAAGAAATAAAAGTATATATTGCTTCAATAAAAGCAAAATTGTAGTAGTATGGCTGCACGATCATGTGTGATGGCTGGAGTTCCCGGAATAGAAAGTCTATTATTAATTTCATGATTTATTATGATCCATACTTCTGTTGATACTACTAATATCCCAAAGACTGTTGATTACATATTCCCTCTGATGGACACAGTTGTTCATGAAGTTGGTGAAGTAAATATCATGCAGGTTGTAACAGATAATGAGGCAAGTTTTAAAGCAGCTGATCACTTGTTAATGGAGAAAAGAAAGCATTTGCTTTAGTCTCCATGTGCAGCACATTGCATTGATTTGATGCTTGAAGATATTAGTTCGATGAAATCAGTCAAGGAGATATTGGATGATGCTAAAATGATTACATCATTCATCTACAATAGCCTCAAAGTGGTGAATTTAATGAAACAATTTACAAGAGATAAAGATTTGTTGAGACCAAGTATAACACAGTTTGTTGCCGTGTTTATTTCTATTGAAAATCTTATCCGCTATGAACAGGATTTGAAAAGAATGTGCACGAGTGAATGGCGTGAATTCAACAAGAAAAAGAATAGAAGTGTGAAAGATAAGATTTCTAATTTCATTTGACTGATTGGTTCTAGAAGAAGGCAAGAGAAGTCTAAAATATCATGAATCATCTTGTTAGAGTCTTAAAGATAATGGATCAGGACAAGAAACTTACATTGTCTATTATCTATGAGACATAGAGCAAAATTGGTTATAAAGACATCAAATAAGAATTGGAAGAAGTATTGGGATATCATTAATAAAAGATGGTAAGGACAATTGCATAAACACTTGCATGTTGCTGGTAATTCATTTGCCTACTTATAATTCATATTTGTTGACTCAAATTGAAATTATCATATTATGACTATCATGTGTTATTGCAGCATATTTTTTAAATCCAACACTCCAACATTCAAAACACTTTTCTACACATCTAAAGGTGAGAACTGGATTAAAGGTCATTAAAAGATTGAAGACGAATTTGAATAAACAAGAAAGAGCCATTAATGAGGTAAGCTATCTAATAATTTATTTCTTCTAACGACATAATGTTATGCGTATGTAAATATTAACACTTATAATGTGGATTCTCACAGAAAATTATCTATGGACAGAGTTGGAGAATTAAAAGCTAACTGACTAGAAGAGCAGTGTAACAATCTTTTCCAGCTAATTGGTGGATTAACTATAGTGAAGAAGCTCCCAATCTGCAGAAAATTATTATCAAAGTTTTAAGCCAAACATGTTCATCAGTTGTGAAAGAAATTAGAGCACGTGATCGCTGATTCATACAAAACTGCACAACCATTTGACAATGAAAAAGTTGCATAAATTAGTATTTGTGCATCACAATATGCGGCTGCGAGTAAGAAACTTGACATGCTAATGCAACGCTGATGATTATTACAACCACTTAATCTGAACAATATTTCCAATGATGATATATTGGATGAGTGAATTCGAGAGGAAGAATAATCGATATTACCATCAGATAACTTAGGTTGGTTGGATGAACGTATTTGTCGTAATAACGAAAGTGGCGATGACGACGATGATGGCGGTGATGGTGGTGGTGGCAGTGATGACAATAATGATGAAGGGACTTATGGTGCTGGTGGAAGCCAATGAGGTAATGCTATGACATGAGATTCAGATTATTATGCAATACAAGATACAGATCATGGAGACCGACCAGGGATTTCACTATAGACATTTAGATCGGTTGGTTGATTTGCATTCTAGCGATGATTATTTGAGTAGACATAATAACTACTCACAGGGTTATCATAATCTTGAAGGTCATTTGCAAGGGATAGGTATGACATCAGACCAACATTATAGTGTGAGATATGATGATCGTACTCGACAGAGACACAATGATCATGGTGAATATTGTAACACTGATTATTTTAGTACTGGTGAATATTCTACGAGTAGCGTTGAATATCGAGATTTTAGGTATCGTCACTATAGAGCTGATATTGTACAACCTCCACCGTCATATACTGTTGCTAGATCCTCTAGCCAATCATCTCAGCCTACCAGATCTCACCAACAAACATATTATTATCTTTATGGAAACTATATATATGGTTTTTATACTTATCGCGGGAATAATGATGATTTTGTGCCTCCTCGCAATTCAATGGAAAAATAACTATATTAGCAGATATTTATGAATGTATTTTGTGCAATTTACTATATTTTGCATGTACTTTGATATGTTTCTACCGGCAACATGTATATTTATGTTTTCGCTTTATTTTTAGTGTGCTACGTGATATATTTTAGACGTGATCATGCATCTTGATGTCTGCATTTTTTTTAAAAATTTATCATGAATTTTTCAGAAACTTTTTAGCTTTTTATGTAGCGTTTTGCACGTATAGCCCGAGACCGATCTGAGACACCGCGACCGATTCGACTCAGTGCCCGCCGAGTCAGTAGCCGAGACCGGGACTTTAAACCATGTTTGGTAAAGTGGCTAACCAATTTTGACAACCAACCTATGGTGGATAAAAACTACCTAACCGTGAATCGAACCTACCATAAACGATTTGAGGCGCTTCCCTGGTGATACCTATCAGAACACACAAGAAAGAACACTTTTTAGTTAAAAGCACCGGTGTGATGCCGATCAAAGACCCTCGAGCGTGAAAATCAGTAGGTAGAATGGCAGGAAGGACCAATCGTAAAGGGGCTGTTACGGGCCTACGGCGCATTAATCGTCGTGACAGGGTACCACAATCGAGGATGACAGATAAGATTCTTGTTTCAACTGGATCGGGCGATCTGATTTTCAAGTTGCTTGATTTAGAACAAGCAAGCTTAGACCTTGAGGCTGTCGCCTCTTTCCTGATGGCGTGTACGAAAGAGGAGAGGAAGCTCATCGGTTGGGTACGTCGGTGAATTCCTTCTCACCCTAGAGTTCGAAACTCTTTCTCAGAACACCTTGGAGGGATGTGATACCATCACCTTCTTGTGTCTTGCAGGATTTATTCTACGGAGAGCTAGTGCCTCACTCTTGCAGAGCTTCCTGAGAGTCCTCATTTTGCTACCTTGGAGAAACTCAGAGACAGGGGTATTGGATTGCCTGTTCTGGAGCCATAGTGTGGATGAAGATGGACAACTGCTTCTGGGGGCATTCTCCGACGAGCAAATCTTTGTTGCTTCAGCATCAGGAGCTTGTTAATGGTAGCAGGACTGGAGCGTTTGGAACAGAATCTGCTTGTATTTCTTTTTCAAAAGTTGTAAACACAGAAATGTAATGAAATTTATTGTATTACTCTTTTTAGATGTAATCAAATAAATATAATAGAATAGCATTTATGAAAATATTTTGAAATGAAAATGGTTAATATTTAAATCTTGCCTAGCTTGTTTTTACCCTTGGCTTCTGGAATCGGTATGACTATACCTCTTCAGAGTGCTAATCTCTATCTACAGCATGGTTGCTTCGATATGGAGTAGTCTGGGAGTTTGCGTTGTTGTTTCTGAGTGAAAGTGATCCTGTCATGGCACTTGCAAACTTGGTAGGGTTCTGAGAAGGAAAATCCCTACAGTAAAGTAAGAACTCCGAGCGAGGGCGCTCTCATAGCGAAGAGTTTCGATTGCACATAAGCTAATCGAGAGGGAGCTCGTAGGCCGGTGCTTGTATTGCTGCCTCCGAGTGAGGGACACTCCCACAACGGGGCGTACAAGCGTCAGGAACTGATGGGGGGACACTCTCATCAGCAAGGTGGCACGAAAACAGTTAGGAGAAAAAAAGTATTTTTATTTCATGATATAAAATAAAATACATGGACTTGAAGAAAATACAGGAGGTGTTATTGGCAGAGGTGCGTTCTTATCCTTGTAGGAAGAACCAGATCATTCAACCGCTCTGTACTGAGTGATTGCATGTTACGACTGGGTAGGAGGCGGAGCACTTGGTTGTCCTACACTGGCGGCTGCTCCGGGTGTAAGAACACACTTTTCGAGAGTCTTGTCAGACAAGTTCTTCCAGATACCACAGAAGGCTTCTGCAGTGAACGATCTTGTGCCCTTACTTTCGTGAAAGATACATTACTCTTCTGCTCCAGGAAGTGCATGGTCCTGTTGGATTGGCTTCAGACGTCTTACCCACGGCTGGTCTTTGATGGCACTAAAGACTTCGGTGATGGGAAGCCTTGGCGGGGTGAAGTGTTATTCCGCTCTGAAGACTCAAAGTGAATTTGAAAGAGAATCGGGAATACCTGCTTCTTGAATGTGGGTTGCCCCTAATTCTGGTTGCTGGCATAGGTTGGAGTTTCACGCTACGAGTTCATCCTCTCCCCGTCGTTGCCGCGCTTGAGGAGTAGTTGATGAAACTCTTCATAACTTCCTCCAACTGGACGTAGGGTTGGGCCCGGGACAGGACTTCACTCATTCGAATGACGTCGTGCTTCAACAAATATTTATATAAGGGTGAGAAACCTACAACCCGCTGATGAATGTGAGTGCAGAGACATCTTTACCGCAGTTAGGAACGTTGGCCAGCTGGCTTTGAAATTAGCCGATGTAGAACTTGAGGCTGTTGCCCTACCTCATTTTGACGGTGAGAAGGTGGTTGTTGCTCTCAATGAAAGTACCAGTCTGTGGTGAATAAAAATCGGCTCACCATGGATCGAACCCACCACAAGCGATTTTGAGTGCGCTTCTCTTGTGATACCTGTCAGAACACACAGGAAAGAACACCTTTCAGGTTAGGAACACTGGTGCGGTGCAGGCCTAAGACCCTCGGACGTGAAAATCAGTAGGTGAAATGGTAGAAAGGATCGACAAAAAGAAAATGTCAGTGTGGTGAAAGAGTGGACTAGCACAAGAAATTGTTAATATGATAATATACTAGAATAGGGCAACTTCCAGTGTAGTGGATTGGCTAATACAGGGAGCTGCTAGTGTAATGGTGTGTGTACTTTGAGGATTAAGGAAGCGATCTCATTCTCCTACTAGGAGAAGAATCATATACCTGGCAAGGATACCGATCGTGGAGGCGAAATTGTCGGGCTGTTGTAACTGCATGATCTTCACGTGCAGAATTGGTTGTAACGGTTGTGATCATTGCGCTGGTTGTGGGATTGTATGCCGAGAAATCTGCCACTGTCCCTAACTGCCTGCGCTGACAGGGGCGTTACACGTCATGAACGTGGAGAAAAGAAGGCGTTGCATGGGTATCGGCAGAGATCTTGGACGATCTGTTGTTGGAGCTTCAGGTTTGGAGTTGGGGCCTTCAGATCGAGGAAGACCTCGAAGTGGAAAGGAGCTCGGACAGGTAGAGGTCTCAGAATAGCACAAAGCGGCTCCGGGATGAAAGGATCTTCGGGACGGAGGATGACTTCGGAAAAGTTGGATGCGGCGGAGTCTACAGGATGAAATTTGAGAGTTTGTGGATTTCTCAGCGGAAGCTCTTCGTAGTTAGAACACATGTCATCATCCTGATGAGGGTCAAATTTTGACCACTACACAATCATAAAAGCTTGGTCAATCTTTTGTGAAGCATTCTTAACTTGGAGTCATGTTTCAAAGTTATCCTGTTTGGAGGGCATGGCTTAAATGATAATAATGAATAAAAGGATTCAAGAGATTAAGGTTTTCAATATGATGATTGAAATAAAGGTAGTCTTCTTATCACATCAGAAATAATATTGAATAATGGTTATGGACATAATACCTTGATAACTGCATCCTTGCCCACACCACTTGGACCACTGATTACAATGATTAATGGGTTAGGTGGTGGGGACATAGGTTCTGAGCCCAAAGGTGAACCTAATGCCGCTTCCAGTCCTCTGAACAATTCAGCCTGTCAAGACATGTGCATATGACTTTTGTGTAACAGAAAAAAAAAATAGAACCAAAAGTATAACATTGATAAAAACTGTATCTTCAATTAAATCATCTCTGCACTTGAGAAGAGAAGTTTCATGTGTTCATAACGTTCAAAGTAGATTACATCCATCATTTACACAATAAAGAAAAAAGTGATGCCTGTTGACACATAAGGCAACAAACACAACATATTTTAATTCAATATGGGAATTAGCAAAGGAGGAACTAATTTATGACTCTCACAGGTATAGAACAAAAGAGGTCACATAAGACAACACTTAGGTCATAAATAACACTGATACAAATTAAATCTTCAATATAGATCAACTCAATGACTCGAGAAGTTCTCAATATCGTATTTTCATAACTCTCCAACAAGTTATTAGCATGGAAATAGTTTAGATTAAGTAAATTAAAGATCTTCAAAGAATTTGAATCAGTTAGAACATTAGATAAAGATAATCAACAAACTTTTAAGTAGGACATTTAGCGAAAAATATAAAAAAGGTAAGAAGAAAGATGCAATAAATTTTGTTCTCAAGGACGCTACCACTCTAAGAACTGGAATTTTACCTTTTAGGAAAAGTCAGGTTTTAATTTAGTTCAGATAAATATTAATCCTCAACATTTAAGGATCTATTTGGATGGCTTAACGACTATTTAAAGGATGGATCTCTTCTTTATTTTAAGCATTGTGATGATATCAATAAATTGAGTTTTGAGGCCCTCCTACTACTCCTGGTAATTCTTCTGGTGATTCTGTCTTCTACGGCAATTCTATCTTAATTCTTCATCACCAGATTTAGGAAATGCAAATACAGAAAGGAGATTAGCAGGTTAGTGAGATTTATCGACACACACGCACACACACACCCCCCCCCCCTTCTGATTATCAAATTAGATATAGTTAAAATAAACATTAAAGGTTAAGGACAAATCATAACTTAATTCTCAAGAGAGAAGCAATCTGAGGTGGGCCCTTTTCAAGCTCAAAACCACAACTAGCAGAATATCTTCAGGAAGTTATTATCATAATTTGACACCAAAATGTAAAATGCTTTTTCAGTTCCACCAGACTGTAGTATGCTTCTCTGACTTATAGTTCAAATTTCTAGACTTCCTAGTTGTAGAATCAAAGCTCAATAACAACTGAAATTTCAATTTGCACA
This sequence comes from Agave tequilana, assembly GCA_038442645.1. Classification (NCBI taxonomy): domain Eukaryota; kingdom Viridiplantae; phylum Streptophyta; class Magnoliopsida; order Asparagales; family Asparagaceae; genus Agave; species Agave tequilana. The sequence continues at coordinate 75,421 of JAVJIF010009291.1, read as the reverse complement.
TTTACATCCAAAGGCACAGCAAGTCAGAAGCATGTGGCAGACATTCTTGTAATGTCTGCTGGAAATATTTTCCCGAAATAGTGTGGCATACAACTCTATATGTTTGTCTGAATATCAAATATATTTGTCTGAATATCTTCTGATTAGGCTATAGATAAAAGTAGAAAAGGAAAGTATAGCAAGACCATTCTAGCCTAATCCAAAATTGATGGCCCCTGCAAGATTATTTACTACGATGCATTTACAAAAAATATCCTTTGATCAAAGACACTGTATAAGACAAGGCATGAATCCAACTTCTTCGCATGAGGAGACATCTATTTACTGTCTTTTACCAAATTACCACAGTTTTCCATTTCTTTCTAACTTAAAAGCGTCAAAGGTTTTTTGATCGAACAAAATACCCCAATCCCTTTTTTTAAAGAATAAATAACCCTTTGAACTGTTTCGAGTATAGGAGGGCTCCTTGCGCTAGAGTGGGAAGCGCTCTTCAGCGAAAACCAACTTCAACCCACTTCACGTCAACCTACCCACTTTTTGGGGAGGCAAAACTCTAGCTGACCCCACCCCACCCCCACCCCCAACCCCCACACCCCCTCCTTCTAGAACTATCCAAATACCAACAAATCCCCAAATTACCCGAAAATTTCCCACACCTTCATTCCCTCTGCACCTAAAACACTCTGTTCCTCTTAATCTCCTATCAAATTCTTCAACCCTCTTAAAATCACCATCATCCATTTCCACTAAACCCATAATAACCTTCTCTTCCCTCAAATTGTATATCAAGACCAGTTTAGGAGCTTCTTTCCCACTCCAATCCTCTCTAATTTCAGCTTTGGTTCTTCTGCCCGATCGCTGAATTGTGCAGCTTTGAAGCTAACCACAGTTGTCAAAGTCGTGGGGCTGGTGGTCTGGTATTGTCATCTTAGCTAAAGTTCCATACTAAGTACAGTAGATTCAACAACATATAGCTGACCATGGCCTCTATTCCCATATGTAAGGTTATTCTACATACTCACGACGATATGTAGGTTTATGTCCTCGTGAACGACATATCAGACTAAGGTATCAAAGCCTGTACCACCAGCTTGTAGGGTTCCTCTGGTATTCATCAGTTTTATGGCATTCTCTCATGTGGTTGTGGTGTGGTTCAACAGTACTTTTACCACATGACTCAAGTTTCCAACTTGGTTTTCCAATGCTTTTGTTGTATGACTCCTAGTTTTCATGGTGGAATTTTTTCTCATTGGTCTAGTACCGACCCATACTTCTCTGTGTTCTATTCCATCTAAACTTTCTATACATGTAGTATATGTATCATGCTTTCCTCTATCCCCATAACCTATCTTTACTACTTCAATTCTCACCAGGGACTAGACAGGTAATTTGTGCAGAGCCCATCTGGAAACAGGGTCTGTGGATCTGAATTAGCTCCTTTGGCCTCTATCTACGTGTAATATATTGGCTTTTTCAGCCATGAAAAGAAGGAGCAAATCTACCAAGCATAACAAAAAGGTGAACAAGAAATGAACAAGGATACTGCATGCTAGGGGTGTTTTGTGTTGTTGTTGTGAGCCTTATGTCACCTTTACATCCTCGGCTTTGCTTCATTCTTTTTTGTTTGTTGTTAAGAAGTATCTTTGATAGCTTCTAATCATTGTTATCCATACATCATTAAGCCACATGATCCATGCCTATGTGAATTGTATGATGCCAAATCAAATTTTTAAGAGGCTGAAAGCCAATTCTTTTTTGGCAGACTTGATTCATATGTTGGAGGTCATAAAATCATTTCATGAATGATTTTAGATTGAGCATACAACAAGCAACCTCACGGTTATAAAACCATGCATATGATAGATGTGTTGTAAAGTTTATGGTATGCGCAGTGTATATTATGATTGGACATATACACATGACATGCACGCAGATCCAACATTTGATGATACAGTTCCCATATCCATGTGATGTGAGCTTTACGAATTAACTAGTCTTTTTGCAAAGTTTGCTAGCCAGTCATATTCCTATACGGAAGGCAATGCCATGAAATCTCAAGCACTAGAACTGAGATTTTAAAAAATAATAGAAATAAAAATAAGGGGTCTTTCTCACATGTACTCTCCAAGTCTTCCATATTTTCAAATTTACTCCTCAAATCTTCATAATATCATAATTACTACGCAAATTCTTTCATATCTTCAAAATTAATTCCCAAATCTTCATAATAACATAATTACCCCAAATTCTTTCATATTTTCAATTACTCCCAAGTATTTGTTATGAAAATTTGAAATCCCAAAAATACCCTAACAATAGTACCAGAAAAGAGAGTATTGGGGTGGCGGAGTAATTTTGGTCACGGGGAGTAATTTTCAAAATCTGAAAGAATTTGAGGAGTAATTTTGATATTATGAAATTTTGGAAAGTAAATTTGAAAATATGAAAGATTTGGGGAGTAGTAGTACATGTAAGAAAGAACCTAAAAATAAAGGTGGTGCCTTTATGACTACATTTAGGGACGAGTAATCTGCGGTGCGGTGTGATTTTTGCCCAAAAAATTGAAACTGCACCGCACCGCTAAGGTACTGTAACCGAACCGAAACTGCACGATGCAGTTCTGTTTTAACCGATCGGTGGCGAGCCCCAAGCGAGGGGGAAGAAAGGGGGGAGGGATGAGGAGGAGGGGTCAAGGCGAGGTGGGGGGGGGGGGGGGGAGTGGGGGGAGGGGAGGTCTGGGGGAGGGCAACTTGGAGGAGTTTCAACCGATCATGCGGGAGGTCGGGGAGTTTCAACCGATCATGGGGGAGATCGGGGGAGAGGGAGTAGGGGTCTGGAGGAGGCGGCCTAGGGGAGTTTCAACCGATCAGGAGGGAGGTCTGGAGGAGATCGGGGGAGGAGGATGGGAAGGGGGGAGGTCGGGGGAGGAGGAGGAGGTCTGGTGAAGGAGGAGGTGGTCTTGGGTAGGGCGGCCTGGGGAAGTTCCAACCGATTATCGGGAGGTCCGGGGAAGGTCAGGGAGTTTCAACCGATCATGGGGGAAGTCTGCCGGGGGGGGGGGGGGGGGGGGGGGGGGGGGGGGGGGGGGGTGTGTGTGTCGGGGGAGAAGCAGGAGAAGGTCTGGGGAGGTCTGGGGGAGGGCGGCCTGTGGGAGTTTCAACCGATCAGGGAGGAGGTCGGGGGAGAAGGAGGAGGGAGGGTGGCCTGGGGGAGTTTTAACTGATCGCGGGGCGAACCGAAACGAACGCTCACCCCTAACTACATTTTTCAAAAAAAATCGAAATAACCTAAAAACGATGTGAACTCGAATGCTTATTAACCCTAACAGAAGATGCTCAATGTCACATTTCTAGCTTTCATAGAATTACGAAACTGCAATCGGGAAGAAGGGTTTCATTTCATCCTGACCTTATCGCCGTTGGAGGGAGGAAGAGGGGCGAACGGGTGGCGTCTCGCGTCTTCGGTCCTGCAGCCAGCGGAGGCCATGGAAGAGGACCTGAAGCTCGATCTCTGTAACCCAAAGCGGTTCTTTGGGAGAAGAGAGGGATAGGGTTTTGAGTCGGTTGGGGAAAATATGGGATTTTTTGGGGGGAGAGAGGTGAATAAGATCCTGCGGAAGACGAGCATGGAGCTGGAGCTGAGAGAGTGGCGAGGGGGAGTTAATAGAATCCTCTCCATCCTCTCTCCATTTAAGGGTCTGTTCGATGGAGATGGAGAAAAACGAGAGAGATGGCCGAGAAGCGGCGGAGGAGGGGAGGCGGAGGCGGAGGGGAACAGTGAGATGGGTGGTGGATTGGGGACGAATGAGGAGAAAGGAGGAGGCGTTGGGAGATAACGGTATCAAACACGTCGGGTTTGACCCGAACCCCACCCAGCCCAACCGAAAAAAGGAGGATTTGGGTTGACAAATTTGGTAATACTTACTAGATTTTTGTGCACGTGCAAACGGCCGTGACATGAAAAAGAAAACATTATCATAAATATTAGAATTTGATAATATGAAAATGTGCGCACAAAACACGTGACCTGAAAAAAATAAACTTATCAAAAATTTAGACTTTGATAATTTGGTAATGTAAATTTTATTGGCTGTGTACTTGGATACAGTGAGAAAAATTTTGATTTTTCTTCTATTTACCTTTGATATTTAGTTTCACAGATACACCTAGTAAAATTGAGTGGTTTATATACTAACTCTTCCATTATCTATTGTCATGAATGTTAAGCCATGGGTCACCTTTCTACACACGCGCACACGCGTCGAATCGGGTCGGGCCGTGCTCTGGATCGAGTGGCGCGCGCCCATGACCGGCGGACACGAATGCAGTTCCGTTCAAGAGATTCTTAGACATATTACATTTAGACTCGGAATTATTCCCGAGCACCTGGAGACGCGGTGTGAATCCCGAGCACTCGGACTCAGAATCATCCCGAGTACTTGGACCCGAGGTGATCTCGGAGCAACCCCGACATATTACATTTAGACTCGGAATTATTCCCGAGCACCTGGAGACGCGGTGTGAATCCCGAGCACTCGGACTCAGAATCATCCCGAGTACTTGGACCCGAGGTGATCTCGGAGCAACCTCGAGCACTTGATCTCGAAGCAACCCCGAGCACTTGATCTCGGAGTGAACCCCGAGCACTTGGACTCGGAGTGTCCCCGAGCTTCGTCTCACTCTCCGAAGTACTTCATTGTTTTGATTGTAACAATTCTTGACCCGATAAAAATGGATTTGCGAACATGCGGAGTTATTGCAAATTAATTGCAACAAATCTGAACGTGCGCTTGATTTGTGCGGGAGCTGCTAGTAACAGATAGAGTTTTGTACCTATAAATAGAGCCTCTCTCTAACTGGGATCTACAACTTCATTTCTCTTTCTCCCACTGTCATATTTCTTTAAGTTTTATTTCAAGTTTATGGGTAACAATTCTCTGTCTTAGGAAGAGGCTCTGTCTACTATCCTCGGCCGAGTGCTTGTGATTCCGAGGGATTTTTTTATCGCTACTGGATAAAACCAAATCCTTTAGGGCAGCGACTACGCGACTGCATTCCCCAGGCCAGATAATTCTATATTTATTTTTATTTTAATTGGCGGCAACATGTCAGGAAGTTTAGTTTAGTTTAATTTGTTTTGTGAAGATAATTGATTTGCAAATTATTTAAGAACTATCATAATTTCAACCAACAATCTTATAGGATCAAAAGTTATAATTGTTATTTCTTATTTTCTTGCAATAATTGTTTTTTGCTCTTTGATTAGGACAATATTAGATTAAGTCTCTTGCAATACCTGCATGCTATAAACTGTTTTGATACTTGTCTAAATTTCTTGTCATATCTGATTGTATTTATTCATGCTAGATTAGTCTAGAAATTAACTTGAAATAAGTGCTTAATTTAAAAAGTGTGACTTTATTATCTAGAATATTACTTCTCTTTATTTCTAACTGTAATTATTTTATCTTGCTAGATCACTTGTCACATTATCTCACAAAAACTTCTGTTTAAAGCTACCTAATTAAAAGTAAATTTTGACATCTTCAATAACTTGGAATATAGAATTCAGTGACTTCATCCTGTCACTATGACCAACCCTAATTATTCTAAGGGTGTGACATCTGAGAAATTCTCTAGCACATATTTTAAGATGTAAGCAAACCAAATGAAGTACTTGTAGACCATTTTAGAACCCATTTCAGTCATAGATAATTTAATTCCTGCACTTTCTCCTAAACCATCATCGCACAATCATCACCTGCTGAATCTCCTCCTTCAACTACTTCCTCCATCATCTATTTGAAACCTGAGGAGATTGACTATCATTGTCTCTATAGGATTTTTAGTGCACTCTCTAATATTCTATATGACATTTATTACAAATATGAGAGTGTCAAAGAACTGTGGACAATACTTAAGGGAGAATATGGCCTCGATGATGTTGGAATCGAAAGATTCACTTTCTCCTCCTTTAATAATTCATGATGTCTGACAACAAACCTATCAACGATCAACTTCATAAATTTTAAGATTTTATCCGACACATTCAATCGAAAGAAAATCAATTCTCCGACGATTACAAGGCATCAAGTCTCATTGATAAACTCCATCCTTCCTGGTCAGCTTTGCTGGAGATCTCCGTCACAAGTAAGGTGGTATTAACCTTGTTCAAGCCCTTAAGATGATTCACATTGAAGACCAACACAGGAAAATTTTCAAACCTAAGTCTGAATTGAAAGCCAAAGTCAACTTGGTGGAAGATAAGCCTAAGTGTAAATTTATGAATCCTAAGGGCAAGTAATTCAAGAAATCCAATCACTTTTATTCTTCTCCTCATGCAAACTCTTCTTCTTTCAAACATTTGCAATCTTCCTCCTTCAAACCCAAACCTCTAGTTAGAATATCGATGGAAGATTCTACTACGTCTGCGAGAGAACCAATCACTTGGTGCCCTAATATTTCAACCGGAAGATGGAATCAGTCAAAGCTCAACCAAGATGAAACAGAGAAAATGGCGGGCACAAGCTCAATATGGTGGAACTGAACTCTAATTCTTTTAGATTAGACTCTTCTCTTCCTATTTTCAACTTTATCACTTTCTCCTCGAAGTGGTGGTTAGACTCAGGAGCCAATATTTATATCTGCACTGATCGCTTCTTATTTTAATTCTATCAGGAACAATGTGGAGAAGCGTGAGCGTGATAGATGATTTCACTAGAGAGATAAAAGGAATTGAACACATTGATCTTAGAATGACCTAATGGAAACTTTTGACTCTTCAAGACGTCCTGCGTGTACCCTCACTTTGGAGAAATCTGATCAGTGAGTCTTCTCTTCTTAGAACTGGCTTTAAGATTGTCAATGAATCTAATAAATTTGTAATCTCCAAGTCAAATATTTTCTTTGGAATGGGTTTTGTTTATGATGGCCTTTCCGGCTCAATGTAATCAATCCTTTTGATAATAAAATTTTTATTCTTTTTGCTTTAAACATTCAGTCTTCTGATATCTGGTATGGAAGATTGGGATATGTCAACTTCAATTCTATCAAGAAAATGATTAATTTGAATCTCATCCCTAAATCTTCTTTTGACTCATCTTCTAAATGTGAAATATGTGTTCAAGGCAATCCGAACACCTTTTCATTCTATCATAAGAAATTCTGAACCCTCGAGCTTATTCATAGTGATGCGTGTGACTCGAATAGAGTTCTCACTCGATATTTTGTGATATTCATTGATGACTACTCTAAATCTTGTTACACCTATCTTTTCAAATTCAATGATGAAGTTCTCGATTGAATCAAGGTGTATAAAACTGAAGCTGAGAATCAACTTGAGAGGAATCAAGATCCTAAGATCTTATCGTGGGGGGAATATACCTCAAATGATATGATAGGATTTTGCCAAGAGCATGACATTATTCATGAGGTAATTGCTCTCTACACACCTCAATCCAATGGTGTAACTGAATGAAAGAATAAAACATTAATAGACATGGTAAACTGCATGCTACTTAGCTCAGGAACACCCAAGAACCTTTGGGGATAAGCTCTCATTCAGCTTGCTTCATTCTCAACAGGGTTCCCCAAACAGGCTCCGACATTACTCCATGTGAACATTGAAAAGAAAGAACTCTTAACATTCAATTCTTCAAAGTCTAGGGTTGTGTGGCTAAGGTATCAATTCTGGAACCGAAAGAAAGAAAAATCAGCCCTAAGACTGTTGTTGCTATCTTTATCGGATATGCACTTGATAGCAATGGTAACCGGTTCCCAGTGGTTAAGATCAGTGAAATATTCAACAACACCATCATTAAATCTTAGGGATATTGTCTACTTTGAAAACATCTTTCCTTTTAATCCCTAATGATCCTTCTTATACTCCTTCTGTTTCTGATATCTCTTCTTCTAGTTCTGCTCCTGCTACTGATTTTGAACCTAGAGGGAGTAAAAGAACAAGGATTCTCACATTCTTCGGTGAATACTTCTTTACCTATCTTGTAAAAGATGATCCTAACTCCTTCAATGAAGCGATGGACTCTTCTAAATCATCTTTCTGAAAAGAGGCATTGATAGTGAGATCAAGTCCATAATGGAGAACAACACTTGGATTCTCATTGACCTTCCTCCAGGATGCAAACTTGTAGGTTGTAAATGGATCTTTAAGAAGAAACTCTGACCTGATGGCACTGTCGACAAATACAAAGCCAGATAGTTGCCAAGGGTTTCACCCAACAAAAGGGTATTGATTTTTTTGACATCTATTCTCCTGTTGCTATGATCTCTTCTATCAGAATCCTTCTTGTACTTACATCAATTCATAAAATATTCATACATCAAATAAATGTCAAAGCTGCTTTCCTGAATGGCGATCTCGAGGAAGAGATCAATATGGATCAACCAGAAGGGTTCATAGCCAAGGGACAAGAAAACAAAGTGTGCAAACTTATGAAGTCATTGTATGATTTAAAACAAGCACCTAAACAGTGGCACCATAAGTTTAATAAAGTTGTTGCATACTTTGAATTCACTGTCCATAAACATGATAAATGCATTTTTTCAAGAACTTTGATAATAATTATATCATCATTTGTCTATATGTAGACGACATTCTTATTTTTTGAATTTCTCTTAATGCAATCCAAAAGGTAAAGGATTATCTCTTCTTAAACTTTGAAATGAAGGATTTAAATCCTGCTAATATGATATTGGGAATGAAGATATCCAGAACTCAAAATGGAATTCATTAAGTCTATCTCATAGCATTGAAAGAATGCTTCACAAGTTTAATTTCTGTAACTCTAAATTTATTTCTACACCCTATGACTCCAATTGCCTTGAAGAGGAGCACGGATAAGCCTGTGCCTCAGCTGAAATACTCTCAATTAATAGGTTCATTTCTCTACATTTCCAACAGGATTAGGGCTGATATCTCTTATGCAGTAGGTAGATTAAGTTGATACACTAGTAACCCTAGTAGAGAACATTAGATTGCACTAGAGAGAGTTTTCAGTATCTTAGAGGCATAATTGACTATTGTCTGACTTATACTGGATATCATGTTATTATAGAAGGGTATAGTGCTGCCAACTGGGTCACTGACTCTCACAGTATTAAGTCTACTATCGGATATGTATTTATGTTCGGTGGTGCTACTGTGTCCTGAAAATTTTGTAAACAAACAGTGATTGCCAGTAGCACCATGGAGTCTGAACTCATTGCTCTAGATACTACTTACTTGGAAGTTGAATGGTGAAAGGATCTTCTATCTGAATTTTATATCATGCCTAGACCGTACTTTCAATCTCAGTTCATACTGATTCGAAATCCACCATTGAGATTCTAAAGTAAGAGAATGCTAATAAGGAAATAAACAAATATATTCAGATTAGAGTCAAGTCTGTACAATGCCTATTGGGCAAAGTTGTGATGTGATTCTCGACTTTGTAAAGTTTGAGAAGAATCTTGCTGACCCATTGACTGAGGGTCTTTCTAGGAGTGTGGCCCTAAAATTATAAAATATATCTAATTTCAAATGTAAAGAAATAATGTTTTGACCTGTGCTAAGTAGTTGCTCTGAAATAGATTTTGGTAAACATTTTTGAAATACTGGTGAAAAAAGAAGTGTTATAACAAGTAGCAACCATTTCTTTTATGAAGTTATAGTTTTTTCCCTCCTTTTTTGAGAAAAAATAATGTCATGCCATAATTTGGAACTTAGTATTGTCGGGTATTCATGTGGCAAATCTCGCATTGGAACTGAGAGAAAGGTGACAGATTTAAATAAAAAATTGAGGTCTGTACCCATCAGCATAATCTTTTAGGTTAAATTGATTCCTAGTGTCTACTTAAGGCTCATGTTCCGAAGTGTAGACTTGTGTAACTCCGCAACAATGGTATCAGAGCTCAGTCTCGGAGGAGTGGACTCCAATGTGAAGCCCTGACAAGTGAGTTTTTGGGTCAATCAATGTCTAGTTTCTCATGAACAGTGGAGATTCATGGATATAGCCAGTCGCCTCTTGAGAGACCAAAGTCAGTTCGCCACAGATGAGTTTTTCATAGACAGCCGAGGTCCGTGAATGATTGTGATCGAAAATGCAGGGATCTGTGAATAATGTCTCACATTGCAAAATTAATAGAAAAGTGATGGACTAAAATAAAAAAATGAGGTCTCTATTTATCAGCTTAAGATTTTGGTTAGCTTGACTCTTATTCTGTGTTTAAGGCCGTTCGTATTCTCCGTGGAGACCTGTGTTACTCTCCAATAAGAATCACTCATAACCGTGTTTCCCTTAAATTATAGATTTTTAAAATATTGTATGCATTGTTCAAAGATATTTGAGTAGAGAATAAAATGTGCAAATATCTGTAACTTTTAAGTAGAATAACAAATTCTAATAATTTTGATATATAATTTTTAAACGATAAAATACATAGCAGAAATCATTTTCTAGAGAATACATGCAAAAGCGTTATTTATATAGACTATGGCCAGTGGTGGACGCAGGATGTTTTTTCACTATGGACGTAAACATAATAAAAATTTCAGTGTGAACATAAATATAGTAAGAAAGAGAGAGAAGTAAAAAAAAATGTTGCATCCATTGAGACTTGAAATTGTGACTTCAAATAATTTAAATTTATAAGTTACTACTTGAGTTAGAGCTCAAAAATATATGTTAATAAAAATAATCTAAAAGAAGAAATTATTTATAAAAAGTTACAAACTATATATACTATTTCATTATTCTATAAAAATTTTGTATAGACGGATGCCCACACTGAGCTGTGTGTGAGTCCGCTCCCAACTATGGTGTAGAATTCACTTCCCATGCCCGGAGATTATTACGTTTAATGTTTTGATGGAAATGCTGAAAATAATTAATATGGCCACGTTTAGTTGAATGAAAACCCAAAGAAAAAACGAAAGAAAAAAGGCTAAAAAAAGGTTAAGCACAAGTGAGGTCCTACTTTTGCAAAACTTTCCAATCTGCTTGAAATTGATATGAAAAGAAATCTACCGTCCTTATGTTTCCTTTTTCTTACGTAAGCCTAGCCTTTTCTTTACACTTAGGCTTGTTTGTTCGCGATAAAACGGTCGCGCGAATTCTAACATTAACATAACATTTATCACCAGCTCAGCTTTTTCTTTATGTAGTGTATAAGTCGAAGGGAAAAAAAATTGATTATGCGAGGGCATAAAAAATCCAACATGCCCCCTAAAACCTCTCCTAGTGGTTTCAGGACTTGATGGCGAGAAAACACGGGAAAAGAGGTGCGCGTGAGCCTCGCGTGCCTCGTTTCCACGTGAAACGGGTTGATTGATGCCGCCTCAGTTTTCCAGCCTAGTTCAAAGTTCCAAACAGCCCCTTAATCAAACACAACACCTTTAACACTTGGAAAATGACCACCATATGGCCCACAGAAGCTTTTTCATGTTTTCATTTCCATCCAACCAAACAACATCAAGTTGTTTTTGAGTTGAGCTCTGCATGATGCCCATTTGCCAATTTGGTTCGGTTCATGTGTGTAAGCCACACACGCATATAATAAGAGGGCAATCACGTATTGACATGTGTATTGATCCTCTTAAAATATATTATGTATGTGAGCCACACATAATATATTATAAGAGGATTACACACATATTATAAGAGATTATAAGTATTGGAAATATGAAGAATAAATGTGAATCTTTGAGTTGAATTACGACAAGATCCATTGATTGAATCAATTGGATAATGGTTGGAGTGTGTTCTCCTTCCATTGGGGATGAACGTGGTATATTCACATGTTCAATTCCCACTTCGAATGAATGAGATATTCAAGTCTAAAGTTTGCCTAATTCAGAGTCAAAATGGGACTAAAGGTAGCTAAAAGTATTTAGTCCCACATTGGCCACGGGATGGAAGTTTGAAGTGTTTAAATAGACAAAAATGCAAACAAAGGGTGTACCCTTTGGGCACTTGGAGTTTTCGCGCGCGATTAGGGGGACGCCATGCCCGCACTGGCGGCAGTGGCAAGGCTCGGGCTCGGCTCCCTACCCGGTCCGATTCTTTTTTGAACCGGGACACTTTTACCCCTCCCAGAGCGCTATAAATAGCGCTCCATTTTCTCAAACAAAACAAACAACACAAAACAGAAGCAATCCTTCCTCTGCATACTGAAGTGGGATTTTTTGCAACTCGGATTCCGAAGCGACTTCCAAGAGATTATGAAAAATTCGTTCTGAAAGAAGGCTCAAAAAATTCAACAAATTCTTTAATAGAATTGTTGTCTGAATCTGTGACTTCTAAAGAAGAATATTCTTCTACCTACCTCCTTTCTCTCCAGTGGGTGCTCCTCCAAAGTAATGACAACTATTTACCCTGAAATTTGTCTTGGTCCTGCTGCTTCAATTATCCTGTGAAGGTACTGGTTAACTATGATTCGACCGTACGGTGATTTGGTAGTGCTATCCAAATACCGTGAAGGAGTGTTGTATCTGGGGAGACCAGCGTCCAGTAACCTGTTAGCACCATTGCGGGGGACGTAATTGTCTTAAGGAGATTCGCTATAAGCGTACCTCACTCCAAGTACTGTATAAGTGAATTAATTTTCTTTATACAGAGGTTATACTGATATTCAGTATATTGTGACTGACTTATACCAGTCTAATTGGTGTTTACCAAGGAAGGTAATTGAAAGGTGGTTCTTTAATTAAGGAACGTCCTATTGAACGGAAAACTTCCCACCTGATATTCACTGACCTGACCAATTAGATCGGTGATATTTCAGTGATATTGATTAGTTATCAGATTGATCCTAGAAACTAACAATCTTAAGACAATTACTTGAAGTTTCTTACTTCTGTTCTGCTTGAACTTACAGAAAATGTCTGAAACTAATCAAGACACTCAAGTAAGGCACCAAACATGAAGATCCAAACTTTGATGCCTGCTCCACTTCTAATCCGAAGCCGGAGAAGCCAGAAAAATTTGATGGCACAGAATTCAGGAGGTGGCAACAGAAGATGCTCTTCTACTTGACCACTCTGCATCTGGACAAATTCCTGTAAGAGGATCCACCAGAACCCAAAACTGATCGGGACTCAGTCCTTACTGTCAATGCATAGACTCAAGGTGACTTCCTTTGTCGAAACTATATTTTGAATGGACTGGATGACTCTATTTACAATGTCTACAGTCCAATCACAACGGTAAAGAAGTTATGGGTCAGTCTTGATAAGAAGTACAGACTGAGGATGCCGGTACCAAGAAGTTCGTCGTAGGACGATTTCTGGAGTACAAAATGGTGGATAATAAGACTGTGATTAGTCAGGTGCAAGAGTTTCAACTTATCTTGCACGAGATAGAGGCGAAGGTATGAATCTACCTGAAACTTTTCAGGTTGCTACTATCGTGGAGAAACTCCCACCTGCATGGAGAGATTTCAAGAACTACCTGAAGCACAAGCGTAAGGAGCTGAAGTTGGAAGATCTCATTGTGAGGCTTCGAATTGAGGAGGACAACCAAAAGTCTGAGAAAAGGAGCAGTAAGAACTCCTATGAAGCCAAGGCCAATGTGATCGAAGACTCAAAGAGAAAAGCGTCTACTTCCAAAGGCTTAAAGCGGAAGAAGACTGTCCAAGGGTATAAAGGCGAGATCCAAGAAGGTAAGAACATGCGTTTTAAGGGAACTTGCTACATCTACAATAAAGAAGGGCATAAGGCGAATGAATGTCGCAGCCGTCTCAAAAAGAATAAGAATCTTGTTGATGGTCTTTTTAAAGACAATGTTGCAGTGGTAGACAAAAAGTCTGTGTATTTGTACCCAAAACTTATAAATAAAGAAAAATCTTCTGTTTATTTGCTTGAGTCTCCTACTTTATGGCATGCTAGATTAGGGCATGTAAATTACAAGTCATTAAAAAATTTGTCTAATCTAGAATATATTCCTAAACTCAATTTGAAAGAAATTCGCAAGTGTGACATTTGTGTTGAGGCCAAGTTAGCGAAAAATTCATTTCACTCAATTGATCGAAATACAAAACCTTTAAAGTTAATTCATAGCGATCTGTGTGAGCTGAAATTTATGCCAACTAGAGGCGGGAAAAAGTATTTTATTACTTTTATTGATGACTGTACAAGATACTGTTATGTGTATCTTTTAAACAGTAAGGATGAGGCAATTAATATGTTTATAACATATAAAGTCGAAGTTGAGAATCAACTCAACAAGAATATCAAGATTCTAAAATCCGATAGAGGCGAAGAATATAAATCAAATGATTTTAGTGAGTTATGTGCTAAATTTGGTATAATCTATCAAACAACAGCACCATATACTCCTCAGCAAAATGGAATTGCTGAACGGAAGAACAGAACTTTGAAGGAGATGGTCAATTCCATGCTCGTAAGTTCTGGAGCTCCGCAGAACTTGTGGGGGGAAGCTCTGTTAACTGCAAATTTTATTCTAAACAGAGTATCCCACAAGAAACTTAGTCTTATACCATTTGAGTTATGGCATGGAAGGACACCTTCCTACCATTATATCAAAATGTGGGGGTTCCTTGCAAAGGTACTAGCATCATTACCTAAAAAGACTAAGTTGGGAGTAAGAACTATGGACTGCATATTCATAGGCTATGCCTTGAATAGTAGTGCCTATAGATTTCTGATTCATAAATCAGAGATACCAGATATTCATGTAAACATGATTACCGAATCTAGAGACGCTGTGTTCTTTGAAGATATTTTTTCATATAAACGAGAAACAGATAAGACTTCTGGGAAAAGAACACATGAAATGACATTCAGGGACGAAAGCCCCGAGGAACCGATTGTTAATGCAGAAATTGAACCAAGAAGAAGTCAGAGATCTAGAATCTCAAAATCTTTTGGTCCAGATTTCATAGCATATGCTATTGAAAGCGAGCCTCAAACATTTAAAGAGACTATGTCTACCCCAGAAGTACAAATGTAGAAAGAAGCTATAAATAGCGAAATAGAATCCATACTAAGTAATCATACTTGGGAATTGACAAACTTGCCTCATGACAGTAAACCAATTGGGTGTAAGTGGATTTTCAAAAGAAAATTAAAACTCGATGGATCTATCGATAAGTACAAGGCTAGATTAGTAGCCAAGGGCTATCGACAAAAGGAAGGACTTGACTACTTCAATACTTATTCACCAGTAATAAGAATAACCTCCAATTAAATGTTGATTGCAATTGCAGTACTATATAACTTAGATATCCATCAAATGAATGTCAAGACTGCATTCTTAAACGGTGAATTAAATGAAGAAATTATTGGCCCAAAGGCCCATCACTCTAGTTTTGATGATGATCAACTCATGTAGTTATAGTACTAATGATCTTGTGTTTATTTAGTTTCAGATTTGTGATCAAGATCTTAGTAGGTACGTAGCTTCAACAAAGGATTTAAAGTCAAGTTTTGGAGCTAGCACGGTTTGATTCAAGAGCTTGTGCATCAAGACCACATCAAGTACTCAAGAGGAGTCTAGCTCGTTGGATCAAGTTTGGACCAAGTCAAGAAGATGAGAAGACTTCAAGTGAAGACCTTCATGATCAAGACTTGTGTCTAGGTTTGTTTTATAAGATTTTGTTTTTAGTTAAAATGTAAAAGATAGAATAGTTGGTGGATTGCTCAAGTATACCATATGCACACACACTCTTGATTTAGATGTTTTTACAAAAGACTTTTCATTTTGACAAACTACCGGTTTGGTTTTTGGTATTTCTTATATACATGTTTTAACCAAAACCGTACTTAGTGCTTAATGTCAAAAACATAGATATTTTACCTTGTATGTGTAGTGGATCATATTAATACACACTATACTTTAAAAGAGTTTAAAATATCTTGTTTTTGTATTTGGAGAAGTTTGGAATTAAGTTTTGAAAAAACCGATTTTGAAAAATACAGTTTTTGGTTTGAGCCAAATTTTCTAAGTTACAAAAATAGTTCAAATTGATTGTAACATGCCTCGATTTTGTGTAAGCATGTTTGTTTATCAAAGTATAACATTGAAACTATTTTTGTAGATTTTTCATGATTTTATGGGATTTTATATGAGCCAAAATAACCTAGTTTAAAGTCCCAGGTTTTTCTGTTCTGGCTTCAGCCGGTCGACCGAAGTCTGAAGTCGGTCGGCCGGGCGGTCGACCGACGTGCACAGACGTGCACGCCAAGTTCTGGCTGGAGGCCGGTCGACCGACCCGATCGACCGGGCGGTCGACCGGACAGAGAGCAGTGCTCTCTGTATCCAAGCCACGGTCGACCGGCCGGTCGACCGCTGGCACAACGGTCAGATTTCTGACCGTTGGCCGGTCGACCGGGCGTCGACCGACAGGCTATTCTGGCTCCCAACGGCTAGTTTTTGGAGCCCTATAAATTGGGACTTTTGGGGGCTGTTTTCTACAAGATTTTTGGAGAGTTTTTAAGCCAGTTTTTCCTACTCTATTAAGAGGTTTTCTCCACAAAATTGAGAGAAAATATTTCCAATCAAAAGAGGAGTTTATCAAGAGTGATTAAAAGTGATTTTTTTGAGTTTTCCTCCACCATTTTCATCCTTATTTTTCTCACAAACATTGAGCAACCCATTGACATATTTATTCTATAGGAGTGTTCTTGTGAGATTGTTTTTAGGTGATCAAAGTATTGTGATCACCAAAAACTTCTTTCTTTGCTTTGAGGAGGCGGACGTGTGTGTTCGCATTGTTTCGAGTTCGTGTGTGACCTCGGTGTTTGAGGTGCGGCCTCGGCGCGCTAGTGGGCTTGCGGTGTGTACGGGACTAGAGAGTCCAAGAGTTTTAGTGGGAACTCCTTGTAGGTGTTGCGGCACCGAGTAATCCGGTGGGATCGATTATAGTGGAAATCCTTCAAGTGTGAAGGCGGGGATGTAGAGCAAGTGTGCTCGAATCTCGAAACAAATCTTCCGTGTTTGCGATTGCTCACTCTCTATCTCTTACTCTTGTTTATATCTTGCATGCTTTTATTACTTTCATATTATATGATTGATATATATTGTGAGCTTAATTGTTATATGCTTGGGGATTGATTGCTAACACTAGTATTCAACCAAAAGAGCCAACGCGGCACCTCAACTCTTATTTACAGGAATCTTGAGGAGTTAGTCCAGAGCCCTTCACGGGGAATCCGGCTACACTCTTGTGTTATACGTGGTGTTTAGTGTAATAAGTTTTAATTTGCATTAAATAGTTTTTAATTCCGCATTTAGTGACCATTAGATTAGCCATCACCTATTCACCCCCCTCTAGGTGATTTACAGAAATATATATAGAGCAACCTGAAGGATTTATAGTCAATGGCCAAGAATACACAGTGTGTAAATTGGTAAAATTCTTATACGGTCTAAAGCAGGCTCCAAAACAATGGCATGAGAAATTTGATAGTGTCATGATTAAAGATGGATTCACTATCAATGAATGCGGTAAGTGTGTTTACACTAAAACAGTTAGAAATGCATGTATCATTGTTTGTCTTTATGTAGACAACATGTTGATACTTGGGACTAATATTGAAATTATTAAGTCCACTAAGAAAATGTTATCCAACAATTTTGACATGAAGAATCTGGGGGTTACTGATGTAATTTTAGGAATTAAAATCACAAGAACACCAGATAGAATCAGTCTATCTCAATCTCACTACGTGGAGAAGATGATAGAAAGATTCAAGGATCTTGGGATAAAGGAGAATACAAATCCTTTTCTCCCACACATCCACCTTCGTAAGAATACAGGAACTGGAGTACGCCAGTTGGAGTATTCTCAGATTATCAAAAGTCTAATATATTTGATGAATTGCACTAGACCCAATGTTGCTTACGCTTAAGCAAGTTAAGCAGATACACTAGCAATCCTAATGATGATCATTGGACTGTACTACTACGAGTATTGGGTTACGTATCATATACCAAGGAATATGCTTTGAGATATGGACAATATCTACCTGTACTTGAAGGATACAATGATGTTAATTGGATTACAGATTCTGAGGAATCAAAATCAACTAGCGGATACGTATTACTCTAGGAGGAGCAGCGGTATCTTGAAAATCTTCCAAACAAACATATATTCTCCGTTCCACTATGTAATCAGAATTCATAGCCTTAGTTAAGGTTGGAGAAGAAGCAGAATGGCTTCGACAATTTTTTGAAGATATACCATTATGGCAAAAGCCAGTGCCCGCTATATGCATACACTACGATAATCAAGCAGCTATATCTAGGACACAAAATGTTATATACAACGGTAAGTCTAGACATATTCATCATAGACATAATACCGTTAAGCAGTTGCTCTCAAATGAAATTATCTCTATTGATTTTGTCTCGTCAAAATATAATTTAGCGGATCCACTTACCAAAGGTTTAAGTGGAGAGCGTATAAACTGCGCATCGAGGGGAATGGGTCTAAAAGCCTAACCATACCGAGTCAGCTTAATGGAAACCTCACTTAGCGACTGGAGATCCCACGGACTAAGTTCAAGAAGAAAAACTAGTTATGATTGACTCAGCAAGTAAGCACTTAGGAGCTTGATTCCAATCCATTCCTAAGGTGACACAAGTACTTTCTACAAGTGGATTAAGGATAAGCTTAACGCTTTTAATGATACCTATATCTTGTTACTAAACAAGTGGAGTAGAGTAGACTACTCTTATAGGACGATCACCTATGTGAGTATAGAGTTGGGTCGGCTCTTTGGGAATTTCTATGGAGGCTGTTATTCCCTAAAGATACTCTCTGAAACTAAGAATATCCAGGGCCAAAATAGACACAATCGAGAACCAAAGTTGATTTGGAAAGATACTGTGTGAAGTTTGTTGACTTGGCTTACACTAACGGCTAACAGTTCAAGACCTAGTTCACTGATTAGCCAGTAAGTCCAATAAAGCTTTCGCTATGGAAGGTTCAAGACCTAGTTCACCTATTCTGATGCAGTTTCTTTTCTAAAGTACCTTTCACTATAGAGCCAGTCTCTTTGTGTGTCAATTCCTTGAATCTCCATTCATTATAGGGGATTGTTGAAATATGAAGAATAAATGTGAATCTTTGAGTTGAATTATGGCGAGATCCATTGATTGAATCAATTGGATAATAGTTGGAGTGTGTTCTTCTTCCATTGGGGATGAACGTGGTATATTCACATGTTCAATTCCGACTTCGAATGAATGAGATATTCAAGTCTAAAGTTAACCTAATTCAAAGTCAAAATAGGACTAAAGGTAGCTAAAAGTATTTAGTCTCACATTGGCCATGGGATGAAAGTTTGAAGTGTTTAAATAGAGAAAAATGGGAACAAAGGGTGTGCCCTTTGGGTACTTGGAGTTTTTGCGTGCGATTAGGGGAACACCATGCCTGCACGGGCACATGCGCGTACGCCGCTGGCGGCGGCGGCCGGCCAGCGCCGGTGCCGGGTTCGGGTTCCCTACCCGGTCCGGTTCTTTTTTGAACCGGGACACTTTTACCCCTCCCGGAGCGCTATAAATAGCGCTCCATTTTCTCAAACAAAACAAACAACACAAAACAGAAGCAATCCTTCCTCTGCATACTGATGTGGGATTTTCTGCAACTCAGATTTCGAAGCGACTTCCAAGAGATTCTAAAAATTCGTTCTGAAAGAAGGCTCAGAAAATTCAACAGATTCTTTAATAGAATTGTTGTCTGAATCTGTGACTTCCAAAGAAAAATATTCTTCTACCTTCTCCTTTCTCTCCAGTGGGTGCTCCTCCAAAGTAAAGACAAATATTCTCCCTGAAATTTGTCTTGATCCTGCTGCTTCAATTATCCTGTGAAGGTACTGTTGACTACGGTTCGACCGTACGGTGATTTGGTAGTGCTATCCAAATACCATGAATGAGTGTTGTATCTTGGGAGACCAGCCTCCAGTAACCCGTTAGCACCATTGCGGGGGACGTAATTGTCTTAAGGAGATTCGCTATAAGAGTACCTCACTCTAAGTACTGTAGAAATGAATTAATTTTCTTTATACAGGGGTTATACTGATATTCAGTATATTGAGATTGACTTATACCAGTCTAATTGGTGTTTAACTAAGGAAGGTAATTAAAAGGTGATTTTTTAATTAAGGAATGTTCTATTGAATGAAAAACCCTTCACCTGATATTCACCGACCTGGCCAATTAGATCGGTGATATTTCGGTGATATTGGTTAGTTGTCAGATTGATCCTAGAAACTAACAATAAGAAGTCCAATCTATGTGTCAATGCGTGATTCGCCCTCTCATTGTATGTGTGTGTGACTCACACACATGAACCAAATCCCGTTTGTAATCTAACCCAATCCTGGTCCTACGTTAATTCTGACTCAATTCTGAGTATATTCCAATTAGAGTTAGTATTAGTTCAATTAAGTGACTTAGTCTCAACATGGAGTGTAATGACACCATAAAATAGTGAGTTTTTTAATTCAAATATCGCTCAAAGCTCTCTCTCTCTCTCTCCTCTCTCTCTCTCTCTCTCTCTCAATCCCTAGTCTAATGTAATAACCTCTCAATTAATGACTACGTATATACTATTCTTTGACGACTTTCCTGCGGTGTTGGGGTGGTCATTGTTTCGACAATAAAAGCTTGTGTTCAGTTTTTACTCGTATCCTACACGACAGTTCGCTCTTCAATTCTTGTCACTAGTCTCTTTGAACAACATGATGCTTTATGAATCTCGACCATGCTGACTATTTGTTTGCCTCGAAAATGCTGAAAAAGCTCCAATTTTGTTCTTGTCATGTGACTCTCACACTATTTTTCTTCCAAACAAATCTATTGATTTGCTGGGAAAGGTGAGGGGGCAGGCCCGTCATCCACTTTAACTTTTTGCATGAACAATGGTCCGTAAGATTTGGAAGCCAAATCTCTGAAAACACTAGAACGCTAACACGTGAAGACCCACACACTTTCCTCCTCTCTCTTTCCAGCGGCCAAACAGGCTTTCTAATGTCAAACCAAGAAGCATTTTGGTGTTTTGGGTCCTCCAGGACCCAACCCGAGTGAGTGAAGTTAAATTTCAATGGTGTTGTGTGCAAAGTTCACATGGAATCCAGATGAAAGCCACTCACATTTGTAGAATCGTGGATCGGGTTTGGGCATCACACTCTCTGCCCCTCCCGAACCTGGCCCATCCTCTCACACCAAGATCAGCTTCTCATCTTCTTAGCAATTCATGCTAATATTGTTCTTCTGCTTGACTCCACTTTATTTGATTCTCTCATGTTGCTGTTGTTGATTTGAAAATTTTAGAAACTTAATTATTACTCTTTTGTCTCAGTATTTGCATATTTTAATATGAATATTATCCATCTCGGGTTGTAAATATCCTTGTAACAACTTGTTCTGGTTGGTGTTGTGATACAACAGTGTTGCAGCCCTTTTGCAACTGCTCTTAAGACTCTCAATGAATATGTAATGTTTGTCTTACAAAGGGATTGCTGAAACAAATGGCCAAGATCATTTCAGCAGATGTATCCACTGAAATTCATCAGTGAAGACACCCTGAATCCGTAGAAAGTGGGATAAAGAGCATGCAGAGAATCAATTTGAACAGATTAAAGTTATTCGCCCCCATGCATATGTTGGTGCCTGGAACTTTGGAGGCAGCCAGCAGAGATATGTTTATGGATCTTCTTCTCAAGTATCAGATTGAAACAACACACTGCCAGTCCCAGTATATCCACTTGAGCTGCAGCTTTTCTTGTTGAAAGGCAAGGGCACTGGCCAACTATTGATTTCTGATGCCTTTGCCGTACATTACCACTGCCGAGCATTTCAAATGTAGACACATCAGTCTTGTTTAACGAAATTAGAAGGAAAACCGAATGTTCTCATCATTTCAGAGTTGAAATCATCTCACCTCATTGTGTCATATGCCTTCCTTCAGGTCTGCCTTGTCAAGAATGTGATTACGCTGGTGGCCAGAAGGACACTAACTGCAGAGATAGACGTCGTCTTCTCCACTTCCACACAAATACAATTGCACTGAACTAAGGAGCAAGCAATTGAAGCTCCCATTGCTAATAGTTTTCTCAAAGTTCCAACAGGAACAAATGGGAGCAGAAGAAAACAGGAGATAACAACAGGGAGCTCTTTAGCTGCTTGTCAGAAATTATTACATCGTCTTTTTGCTCACATTTCAGCACAAGAGACTTAATCTGTTGGCATATTCTTAGAACATATAAATTCACAAAGGAAACTTATTGTATATTTGCACTTCAACTGTTACAAATGATGAACATTATTTTTCATTCACAGTTGAGAAGATGCGACTACAGAAAAAGAATGAAGACCTACAAAATAAAGTAACACTCACTGAAAAACAAGGGAGAAAAAGAAGAAAAGAAGGAAAAGAATCTCCAATGGCATTAGTAGTTGAGGACTTCAATTCATCAGATAGGTCAGTAGATGTACAAATCTGCAGATGGGTTATAAGGATATGGAAGAGAGATCTTCAAAAATTGTTCTAATCTCGGGTCTTTCCGGTGCTGCACGGATACACCTGAGGGCCACCTGTAGCATGTTTTCCAACTCCTTTGGAGGGCCTTCAGAGCTACTGACTTCTGGAATAAGCCTATCAAAGCACTCATACGGACGATTCTCGGCAGCCAATAATCTCACCCAATCTGTTAAATCCACGACACCAGGGTTTCCGGATACAATCTCTCCAGCACTTTTTCCAGTCAAGATTTCAAGCAAAACAACACCAAAGGCATAAACATCGCTCTTTAGAGAAGGGCAAGGCTTACTTGTGCTTGCGAATTCCGGCGGCCGGTATCCAAGAGCACCAGCATTCAGGACCTGGTCTGCCATGCCTGCAGGAGTCATTACTCTGTGGAGACTGTAATCTGTCACAAGAGCATTCTTATTGGAATCCTGGATTAGGATGTTTGTGGATTTAAGATTTCCATGAGGTATTGCTCTTTCATTGTGTAAGTAATTTAGGCAAGAAGCAACATCGATAGCAATAGTAAGCCGCTGGCTCAAGGATAATGGCTGGAGCTCTCTTGGTTCAAATTCTGTAAGCAAACATAGAAGATCAAAAAAAGTTTTAACAGTAGAAGGCCAATATGAATCTTTTCTGAAGAATATAAGCATATATTGATCACACAGATCCATAATATATTATGGTGTTTATCAAAGGCTAGATTGTTATCAACATAGAGTATTGCATGAGGGGAAAAAGAAAACTCTAGTTTACAAAATTAGCTTAAATATACCGTGTGTAGAGAACTGATTGCATGGAGAAACGAAAAAGGAGAAAGGAAGAAAAGAAAAGGAAAAAGGATCCTTGTGCCCAAATTCTGAGGAGACATCAGCATTACCAGCAACTTTTCCAATCAAATTGGGATCATCTATGGAGCACAAAGCTCCATTAGAATAATGACCAAATTTATGAACAAAGATCTACTTGACATCAAACCTCCAAGATGATATGCAATTCAGGGACAAGGAAATATAAGTAAGAAATGTACCTCCCTTGATATGTAGTGTAAGCACATACAACCAAGAAGCAACACATTCTGACGATAATTTAAAGGAAGAACTCATACCAATGCCCAAATATTCCAAATATCCCTTATCTGCTTACAAATCATTTTTTATTATTCACCGGAATGTCACGAGGCTTCTGGACTCTTTCTTAACCCCAGGAGAATTTTGGGGCCTGCTAGGTGTTGGGATATATATCGAACAAATAGTCTCACATCGGCTAGACATGGAGATGGTCTTGGATATATAAGGATTTGGCAACTCCGCGTAGAATGCTAGTCTTTTGGATGATGCCCCAAGTCCTTCAATTGGTATTAGAGCCATGCCCCGAACTTAGCCGTGTGTGTGGGTGATGTTTGATATTGTTGATCCCCCCTAATTTGGCGCAAGAAGGAGCAATAGTGGACTACTGTAAAGCAATTTGACTCACGAGATATTTGGCAAGGATGCTCCTTTGCAATGGGCATGCCGCCTCCCATGCGGTGTAGAGGAGTGGCCCGCTGCAGTTAGTGCTTCACGTAATGCGTGTCTGCCCCACGCAGTGAAGAGTAGATCTCGATCGAGCATTTGGTCTTCTATTTTGAAGAAAGTTGAGCTCGCAGGGAGACTTTTTGTTCGGGGGTTGTTGGGATTTGGGTCGAGCAAACAGTCTCACATCAGCTAGACATGAGGATGGTCTTAGGTATATAAGGATTTGGCAACTCTACCTAAAAGGCTAGTCTTTTGGAATAATGCCCCAAGTCCTTCACTAGGTTGGTTGCAAGAAATTAGATGGCAGAACAAACCAGGTTGCCTTTTTCCTACCCACCAAATGATCTAATAGGTTCAGAACAATCCCTTCTCTTGTTCACAGCTTCCTTATCCAGTAATTTTGCACCTAAACTCATTTGTTGTCTGGTTGGCAGCCGGTCATAAAATTTTGTTGAATCTTTGATGAAGCATCTCATATGGAGTTATGATCCATAGCTGACCCAATTTTGATAAAAAAGGTCTTAGGTGACAATGATGATATTTAATCTCCTCTAAATTTGCATAAAGTGTGATTTTCCTTGTTACTTTGCAAAAACAAAGACCAAATGTTTTGATCTGTTTCATAATTAATAAGTAGTCATCTCAACCCCACAGCCCCCCTCTACACATGTAGGCACACTACAGAAAATAACAGAAAGAAAGAAAAACATATACCCATACAAAAATAATAAAAGAAACAAATCAGAAAATCAAGCCATCCACCCCCAACCAACGTAAAGCACTCCAACAACTCTTACAACAACAACAGCAACAGCAACAACAACAGACACACACACACACACACAGAGTTTTCTCCTCATAAAAGGATAGACTTTTAATGCAAGTTGAGGGGTGAACACCAGATGACCAAATTGCATTTCTAGTAAATAACTCGCCACATTAAAATAAAGCACTGAGATATTATGAATTATATGCAAGAACATGATTATGACAAGATGTGTTTGAGTTATAATATGATAACTGCTTTATAAGAGATCAAGCACGCTAAATATTGTAAAATTATAACGTTCCTCTACCAGATGAACTTTGTAACCATTTTGAATTTTTTTATAAATCATTGATTGAAACTTGAAAGATAATAATATATAAATATGTTTAGAGTTAATACTTGTGTTACATATGGATATCGATCAATTTACCTTCTTTCCAACTAACTTTTGCTGAGAGAGAGATCGCGACGGCGGCCCGGGGGGGGGGGGGGGGGGGGTGTGTGGGGGGGTGGGGGGAGGCTATTACTATCAGCTGTTACTTCATGGCCAAGTTATATGACTGGTCAAACCTCATGCATATAGATGAAGGATTGTGTAGCTAGAGCTTTCTCTTCAACCTGAAGCCAAATAGTCAGTTAACTCATCTCCTAATGATAGCTAATCAAGGTTCTAAATATCGGATATCGGGATCGTATCGGATGAGGGCATTTCAGATCGGATATCGGATATCGGGGGAGATATCGGGGATACACGCGCATATCGGGCGTTCATATCAGACACTATATATAATGAAATATTGATAATTAAAAGTTAGTTTAGTGTCATAGATATCATCTACCTAATAAAAATGATGTAATATGCATGCAAAGACAGTAAAAAATATTGTACATTTGCACATAATCGTGCAATAAATAAGTTTTTCATATCGGGCGATATATCGGGCAACTTATCGGCCAATATCGGGTGACTTATCGGCCGATATTTTAAATATCGGCCATTTTTTGCTGCAAACGATATGGCGAACGATTTTCCCATATCGTATCGGCAGCAGGCAAAAAAGGAGATATCGGACGATATCTCGGCTGACTCGGCCGATATTTAAAACAGGGTAGCTAATGTACGATAAAGAAAAGAACCTTAATCAGAGTATCAGACACAAAAACTCAGTCAGCTATTTACTTCGAATCTACCTATATCCTACAAAACTTATGTTGGTAGGTACTTTAACCATTAGAGACCTCTTCTGTTATCTTTGGTCACCTCCAAGTTTTTCTTTTGTGTATTCACCATTGTTTATGATGGAAATCAGGGCTTCACATGCATAGTATAGTGAACTAGGTGAGTCCAACCCATCAAGAAAATATGGATGCTGATTAACTGACCCTATTGAGCCACTGCATTTCAGCGTATAAGGGCCAGAATTTAGTTTTTTTAGTTGTAATTGGGTGTGTGATGAGCATCAGAGAGAGATTATATGAGTACTCATGCGGGGCATCTATTTACACCCATTGAATATTTCATGTCCTATCTACTGAGTCTGAGTCTCCATACTGCATGAGGACACAACAAAGTTTGGGAAGAACAACGTTGATATCTTTGTTCTTGAGTTTTGTTATTTGTGGTTTGATGTTTGTTAGGGACTCTTTATAGATCTAGGCATAGACCTGGAATTGTTTCATCTCTGCTGCACAATATATAGTTGGCTGGAAGAAGTAGGTCAGTTCCTTCATGGTCCATCGGTTAATTTCAGATGGAAAGAGGTTAGATGATAATTATGACTACCCATAGTTGACCACATTTAGATGTAAGAAATCTTTGTTGAGGACAATGATGATTTTCACTATTTTTACTTTATAGAGCACAAAAAGGTCATTCCATAAGGAATTCTATGGATGTGTTAAGAGGGAGGGATTTAATTCAATGAATTGTGAAGGAATCCATGCATGTGGAAGGACCAACTCGTAAGCCTTTCTGATGGGAATCTGTAATGTCCCCTAATTTATAATACTGTATTAGTATTTTTCAAACAATTTATTTGAATTTATTTATCAATATTTAATTATCATTATTATTGTTAGAGTTATTATTATTATTGATGTTGTTATAATTATTATTTATTTTCTTTTCCTAGGCACATTCAACCAAGCCCACTATCTTTCCTTATTCCCTTTTTATTCTCTCGTTTTTTTAGTATAGGCCAAGCCTGTTCCCTTCTTCTATCATTTTTCCCTTTATTTTCTCTTTTTATTTTTCTCTAGCCCAACCTGAAGCCCAACACCAACAACCCAACTCCCTAATTCTAATCCTAACTATTAAATCAAATCCTAACTAATAGATTTTTTTATCTTAACTAATCCAACCACCCATCTTTCTCCTCATCCTCTTCCATCTTCCCTTCGCAGTTCCCCATTTTCCCGTGGCTGCTCTTCTCCCACACAACACCCCGCAGTGCATAGGCCAAGCTGCGCAACCCCGAGTGCCCCCCCCAGGCCAAGCACTCTTCCACTTGGCCAGTTTCTTCTCTTACTCCCCACTTCCTCTGTTCTTCTCCAACTCCGGCAGCACCCACAACCAGCGCGCAACACACCCGAGCTCCACCCTCCGGCATGGCCACGCGCACACCCATCTCCTCCCCAACTGGCCGAGAGAACACCACACGACAGCCAATCTCACAGTCCGTCCACCTTCCTGCGCCTCCTCGGATCTGCAGGTCGTGACCACCTCTGCCATGGCACGCACATGGCCTGCCGCCCACGCAAGCCCCCTTGCAGCACTCCAATCATCCCCTCTTGCTGTCGCTCTCCCTGGCCAGCACCCCCTCCAAATCTCCCACAGCAACCCATGGCTCCAGCAGCCACGCCCGTGGCCTTCCCTTCCTCGCCGGAGCCTCGCACGCATCTACCGATCTCCCCTTGACTGAGCTCCACGGCGACAGAAGCCCAGGCCGCATGTCCCCTCTCCCAATCTCCCATGGCTTCTCTTTTCTATGGTCAGGCCATGATTCCCCCACCACCAGCGTGCGCACCAGCCACACCATGGCCGCACCAGCAACTCTCCACCAAGCCACGGCAGCACAAACACCCCCATCCTGGCCTTATGCGCAAGCAACCCACACCCGAGCTCCCCCTCACTTCAGCGCATCCGCGAACACTCCGACAGCCCGCGATCTCCTCCGCGAGCACTCCAGTGAACCTCTGCCATCGTTCGCTTTCTCCGTCGACCTCTGCCATCGTCTCCGGCGAGACCGCGAACACCCATTGCCGTGAGTGAGTTTTCATTCATATTTTTCTCTCTTTCATTTATGATATATGTATGTATGTATGTATGTGTATATATATATATATATATATATATATATATATATAATATGTATGGGTGTGTTTTAACTAATATGCATGCATGTGTGTGATGGGTATAATATATATGTATGTTAATAGTATATATAAGTGTATCTTAATTAATGTGCATACTGCATGCATGTATTATTGTATGCGTGAGTGTTATTTGTGTAAATATGTGTTTTTATTTAAGTGTAGAGGTACTTATATTTATGTGAATGCATGTGTGGGTATGTGTATATATATATATAATATGTATTTATGTGTATATTTGTATACATATGTATGTGGGCGTACACGTGTGTGTATGCAACTGTGGCGTGCGTGTATGGGTACATGTGTGAGTGTGTTCTCTGTGTGTATCTATTTATATTTGTATGGGTGTGTTGTATATAGATGTATATGTGGATGGCTATATATATATATATATATATATATATATATATATATATATATATATATATGTATGTATGTATATACTCGTATATACATATGTATTTTGGTGTATGCATGAGTACATGTATGTGTATGTGTATGCACTAGTGTATTATATGTGGTTGGTTGCGTGCTACAGCGATGCGGACTCATTCGTGCGATCCGAACTCGGTAACAGAAGATTCAGAGTTGTGACCGTTATGGACCCGATAGCCAGGCGATTCAAAGACCGACACATGGGATGATCCGTAGATTCGTACTGGTTCATGCAGCGAAGACCAGATGGCGATTCGGTTCCAAAACCGCGTCATTTCATGTGAGTGTTTTTCCCATATTTTTTCCTTATTTACTGTTGCCAGCAGGTATTCATGTATCTGTTTGTATCATTTCATGTGACTATATGATATATTTTAACAGTATGATTACTCGTATCACTTCATGAGACATAACGAGTGTTTACTTTTACATTGTTGTTAATTATTTTTATCTTCTATTTAATTTTTACTATGTTCTGATATTATTGATGCTTGTTGATTACAGTTCATGACATGCTCACTTCGATGTTATCTATATCAAGGTAGTAGTGTTTGAGACTGGATTGTACCCGATAATTGTCGAAGGGATATTGAGTTAGTTATTCAGTAGTTGATACTTGAACCTATTAATGAATTTAATTGAGATAAAGTTGACTCGAGGTTGGGACAAATAGGACTAGAGAAATAGTAAATCTTAAACATGTATAGTAGATTACTAGACGTGTATTGCCATACTGAGGGAAAGTTAGATAGACTACAGATGATGGATCAGATGTATCTTGATATTTATATGTTTATGGATTCGTTGCCTTATCACTGAGGTATTCTTGTCCTATTATTTCATGGGTAGATTGTTTATCATTTCGGATTCAGGTTTTTTGTGATATACCTTAGACTAGTGATTTGCCTAATTCGTGTTTGTGAAGGAGTGATATATTTCATGTGAAGTATTTATGAAGCAATTATTTGATGATTATTTAGAATCCTTTTTGGATATTGTGGACTGATAGAATAGGATGTTATTTTACTAGAAGATTGATTCTATCTTGATATTTGGAGCTATGTATAAACTTAGTTAGATTTGAGTTGACCTGAGATGTATATTCTTTATGTTGAATCTTGTGATTGACCTTGATAGAAGTGAGAACGTGTGATGATCTTAATCGATGATCTTACTGCTATTCGATGGTGAGAATGTGATGATGTGCTGACTGTTTATGTGAGACTTAGATATACCAGTGACCTAGAGGATGGATATATCAATAACTTGAGGATCAGAGTAGATCGAGAAGGTAAGAGAACTAATCATTGATATATTGAGATGGTGGTTTACTGTACTAGATTACTTTGATATGGATTGATATTTGATGTTCACGATGATTGTATTGAGATTATAAGTTAATGGGTCAGTCACTATTGTATTCTAATGCAGATGGATGAGATATTGACCAGTTCTAGACGACACTATCTATTGAGCAGTATCTGAATTCGTTATTTGTATTGTTCATGTTACTGAAAGTTACTGGAAAAATATCGTTGGACCGTAATGCTCGGTACAGCTCTATTCATCGTATACACAGTTACTGTTACTGTTCAATGTTCATATTACTGTTCACCGTGTATACGATTACTGTTACTGTACTGCTACTGTTACTGTCACTGTATCGTTCCAGTACTTTAAGTAACATGAATATTGACTGATTTAACTGAAATAAATAATAATGTAAATAGACAACTTACACTGAGATTGAAAAAATTGATGGAGGAGACAACATTTATATTTTGGGTGGATCTAGGATACAGGTCGCGTAGCCGACTGAGGGTTCCACTGCAGGGTTCCCAGGGGATGACTGGCATCCCATCTGTACTATTTTACTATTCTAGTGTTCATATAGTGAGATTACTGTTACTATTACTGAGTACCTAGCGGTACGGCCTGGTTCAGCGCCAGGAAACTGAGGTCGTGGTCCCGGGTATGTACGAGACCCACCAAAAGCATGGACAATGTCTCCAACCGATTAGTTTCAATAACATAAGACTTCGATTGGTATGTGTAGTAGGCGTAGTATGAGATGCGTCTATTACAGGTGGCAATTGGTGTTCGCTAACTTAATCAATAATAATAAACTGTTTATTGTATACTGTGACTGATTGTATTCACCTTACTATAGTCATGTAAGATATGATAAATATCTGATACATGTATACTACGTTGGACACCGATGATATACATGACCTGATTGTACACTGGATTCTATCACTGACTGACTCTGCTCACCTGATATATGGATTGTGATAGACACCTGACATCTGATTCTGTTATTGACTGCCTTATTAATATTTATTTATGTTTGCATATTATTTCAGTTTTATTCCAGTTTATAGTTTCATTCATTTACTCGCGCATTATATGCATGTGCACTTTTCACTTTTTCTTACACACTCATTAGGTCGCTTCTGACGACCCTGAATTTGCACGTCCAGATATTGGACATTTTTTTAATGATCAGATGTTCGTTGAGATTCTATGCTTTGCGAGTAGCTAGAGTTTTCTCTCCACCTATTTTGGTATTATTTCTTCCTTTTATTCACGTTTCTATAGTTTCCTTGATTCCATATATCAGACTCATTGCTTGATTTTATTTGTTTATTTCATCTGCTATCATTGTCTATATGTGAAATTGCAGTGATATTAATTTACCGTAGTAGATTTTTATAACTTGTTCATTTTACTTTAGGCTTAGCGTGTATACGTGAGGTATTCTCCTCGCGTATATACGTCACCGACTCTCGTCGCGACTCCGTTTTCGAGTATTTTGGGAAGCGGGGCATGACAGAATCAGTAGGTTTTTATTTTGTTTAGGCTTATTTTCCCCTTTTGTTTTAGGCTAGGCTCAATTTTTCCCTTTATTTTAGTCTCACATCGGATATGATGAGAGACTTCTAGTTGTGTGGGCCTATAAAAAGCCAAATGTTGTAGTTATTTTTTAGTTCAATTGATTTAAGAATTCAAAATTGCATAGCAACTTTTGCTCTATGTTGATGATGTGAAACGTGTGTGTGAATTAGAAATCAATAGTAGAACAAAAATTTGCTACGTTTCACCAACAAAACAATCTTGGGTAGGAAAATAATTAAAATT
Source organism: Agave tequilana (assembly GCA_038442645.1). Lineage (NCBI taxonomy): Eukaryota > Viridiplantae > Streptophyta > Magnoliopsida > Asparagales > Asparagaceae > Agave > Agave tequilana. The sequence goes on along the minus strand of JAVJIF010009291.1, from coordinate 43,697 downwards.
AATATGCAAACAGATGAATTTTAACAAAACGTGCAGTTGCAATCGTAGCGCTCCATATCTAAAATAAAATGATGCAATTACTCAATTACGTTGACAAAGCTTGTACAATCAATTTGCATGACCAACAATCACATGGTTAACAGGATCTCACAATCTCACAGTATTTGTGACAGCAAATATAATCGATAAAATAATAGAGATGGTTATCGTAACCCACAAATAAATAGATCGTGTAAAGAAAAAGTTACCTACTAATGATTACAGACTTTAGTAATCTGTAGAGGATGCTAATGTATAGAGCTCGTCGTCTGATTGTAACGGTACTAAGATCGCCTGAATCGAAGCCCGGATATGAAAGTTGCGATCCGAAAACCAACTCCATGCAAACGGGCCCGATTTATGCTACTGGACCCGGTACTGTAGCAGTTGGACTGGGTCTACTTATGTAGCACACGGGTGAACTGACTAAAACCCAATTCTCAACTTGATCGAGACGGGTTGGGCGTGGATCTGAAACCCAAATGGAGTTGTTACTTCTTTGTTTTGCTTGCAGGTCTTTGATTGGGTTCGGATCCAACCCAATTGGTCCTAAATGAACCCACTCTCTTCTTGTTTTCTTTGCTTCCAGGTGACAGAACAAGAGGGGGCGGTAGGGTGCGAACACTCGGCTTGGCTAAGCATGGCGGCAGCTCGCAGAGAGAAAGGGAGGGCTCGGTTGGGTTTGTTGATGTGTGCTTGCGTGAGAGCAGAGAGGAAAAGGAGATGGGTTTCTTTGATTGGAGGATTAAGAGGGTGGAATTGGCAGTTGGGTTCTTGGGTCATCTGCGTGAGAGAAAGGAGAAAGGGAGTTGGGTGTACTAGTTGTTTGGGTGAAAGAAAAGAGAGAACATGAGGGGAGCTTTTTTTGTTTTCTTTTCTTTTCTTCTTGGGTGGCGGCTGGGAAGAACAGAGAGGGGAAATAATTTGTGGAGTGGGTTCTCAGGTATGGACAGGGGAGAGAGACAGGGTGGAGAGAGATAAAAACAAAGAGGGATTGAAAGAGAATAGATTAGAGATTTTTTTTTAAAGAGATAAAATTGGAACAAACCCCAAACAAATGAGATAACAAATTTATCACAATAAACTTATTTCAAATTCTTCATTGAATATTATTGATACAATAGGGCCTTTATATAGGCATTTTAAAAATTGAATCCAACTCAAACTCAAACTCCAAATTCCTAATCTAAATAGAAATACAATTCAAATTTTAGAAACTGAAAAATACCAAAATAAAGAAAATAAAAAACAAAAATAAAGAAAGAGAAAAAATATACAAAACTCTACTACTTCTTCAACTCGAACTGGGACTTCTTGGATCCGTCTCTTTAGGTCTTTCATCTTGAGTAGATGTTTGTATCATCCTCCCCAGGTGAGAGAAGTCGACTCCGTCGAGTTAGATGGATTAGGTCTCCCATGCTGCACTGGATCAGACCGCTGCAAATCACTTTGATCTAATCATGAATCATCAATTGGTGCTTTTTTTTTTCAACGGATCAAATACTTGTGAGTTCCACCAGATTTGGTGGTGATAGTCTCATCCTCTACAATTTTATCAACTCTCTCTGCTGTAATAAGGTAAGTATTTGGGAGTGGACTAATTGAGGAGCTCTCAGAAAATGGCTTAAGAGAAGGTTTATCAATCAATGTGTTACAATCAAATTTCTTGTAATCTACTAGCATATTGAAAGTCCAACTAATGGCATAATCTCTAGGAAGATTTATAACATAAGTATTACAATTTAGTTTATTCAAGATTTTGAAGAGTCAGTATTGAGGACATGCAACATCTTAACAGTTTTAGAAGGAAACTGTTTCGGATAAATCAGAACCATCACATAATTGCCTACATTAAAAGTTTTAAATATTTTTCTACTGTCAGTTCGTAGAGTAGGTTTCACATTACTCTATTTATTTCTATCACTGATCTCTTTGTGCAGTTTGTGCACATGTTGATATGATGCAAATGTAGGTGTAGACTCAAATGCTTTATAGTGGGATGTTGTCTATAGTAAAGGAGGACGCGGTTTGTGGATATGATATGCATGACTAGTGAGAGAGATAGAAGGAACAGTAAGACTGAGAGGTGGAGAAGTTGGAGAAATTGGGGTAATATTTGCTTAGGCTGTCCAGTCTTGGGTCTCAAGAATAGCAGCTTAATTTGCTTACTCTCATACTCAAATTAACACATGTTGGATCGATCATAAATTGTGATATTTTTGTCGAACAACCATGATCTACCTAGTATAACTTGACCCATACTCATGGTGATCACGTCACACGGAAATCTTGTCTTTATAATGATTGAAACTGACCGGGACAAGACATCGATGTTTGACCTCAAGTACCGTGGAGCCAATCCATGACACGTTGAATGGGTAGGGTGGGGGTATAATCTCTAATTCAAGATTTTCACACAGCCTGAACAATATTATATTGATACAACTTTCATTGTCCACAATACCTTTCAACTCTTGTCTCCAATCTTGGTGAACATGTGAAAGGTTACAGTTCTTCTCCAATCGACATTTTCTGTTGGTGGAGGGAACACACTTGACGACAGACAAATGAATAGACAACGTTGGCCTAATGCAATTGAGACCAACATCATTACTTGATGACTCGTCGTCAGTTTCAACAACGTCTGGGTGATGGGTGTACTCCTCAGAATCTAACCCGGTGGCTTCGGTGAGTGTTCCATCTATTTTGGTGATCTTGACAAGACTAGGGTAACTGGCGGCTAAATGTCTATAACCTTGACATTTGTAGACTTGGTTGTGGAGCTAACTTTGAAAAACTCGGGACTCTTATTTTTGTTGTCCCCTTCAAGACTATTGCCCTTAATGTCATTCCTTTGTGGAGGGTTTTGGATACTAGACCTATTGGGTTAGGGAAATAAGGAAGGTCTAGATACTGAGGCTCTATAATTATGACTCTTGAAATAATGACTGGTCTTAGCGGAATCTAAATCTTGAACTAACGCATACGCTGTCTCTAATTTGTTGACTCCTCTAACTAACTGTTCAGTTCGTAGGTCATCTCTAAGGCTAGCTCTAAATTTAGAAAGAATTTGAGTTTCACCTTCCTTATGAAGAGTACTATATCTGATGAGAAATTCATCAAACTTCTCGACATATGTCTTCGCAGATTTGTTAGCTTGAGTGTGTTGGTGCCAATTGTCTATGAGATAAGCACTAAATAATGGCGGCACATACTTTGTTTCTAACTTTTTTTCATCCTATCCCATGTGTAAATTGGTGGTCGACCTCGGACTGCTCACTTATTTTCTAAGTTGGTCTAATACTAACTAGTTTGGCCAGACAATTCCATTGCAGCGTACTTAACTTTTCTAGACTCAGTGAGTTCGTACAATATGAAGTACCTATCTAGTTGAAGTGTCCAGTCTATGAAAAGTTGTGGGTCATGACGTTTCTCAAAGTTGATAACATCGATCTTGATGCTTTTCAGATATTGAGCATTAAGATTGGATGGGTTATCAGTATTGTGACATCTTGGTGAGGTTTGATCAAGTGTTGATTCCACTTTGTTTAGCCTCTCTTTGAATGTCTGAAGGGTATTTAATTTGGCATTTATCTCGACGAATATTGCCGCAATCTGTTGGGGATTTATTGAGGTGGTGTAAAATTCGCTAGACTCTTCTAACATATATGGGTGACAACTACGAGTGAGCATGCACTCATTGCTTAAAATACCAGCCGATATACCGGTATATCGGCCGAGATATTAGTATTTTATCCAAAATGATACGACAAGTGCAAAAATTTATCAGATATCATTTTGAACCGATATCGGCCGATATATCGCCACGTGGCCGATATATCGGCCGATATTCGAGATGAAATATCCAATATATTGGCCGATAGAGTTACTTATTTGGATAATTATTATTTTTTGCTTTACAGATCGTTTTATTTTATTCTATATTCATTCTGGTATTTCAGTGATGTTTTTATAAGATGTTTGGATAAAAACTTATTTCTTTTAACAATGTCTTATATGTATTGACTATTGATATATCAACCGATATTTAGTACTATATCGCGATATATCACCCGATATCCGGTATCCTGTACATAATTTTTCCGACCAGTATATCACCGATATCTGGTATTTAAAACATTGTATGCATTACACAAAACCTAAATGAGGATGAAGAGATGCAAATCTAGTCTAGATGATTTTTTAAAATCAAAATGCAATATTTTTTAAATGTAAGAAAGCAGTAAAATTTTCTAGCAAATGCCTACGTGATGCAGATCCTACCCTAATCGTGCTCTGATACCAAACTGATTTGAAACGTGTATGCGTGTGAATCAAAAATCAGTGATAGAACAAAAATTTGCTACGTTTCACCAACAAAATGATCTTGGGTAAGAAAATAATTAAAACTAATATGCACACAGATAGATTTTAACAAAACGTGCAGTTGCAATCGTATCGTTCCATATCTAAAATAAAATGATACAATTACTCAGTTATATTAACAAAGTTTGTACAATCAATGTGTATAACGAGCAATCACAGGGTTAATAGGATCTCACAGTCTTACAGAATTTGTGGCAGCATATATAATCGATAAAATAATAAAGACGGTTATCGAAACCCACAAATAAATAGAACGTGTAAAGAAAAAGTTACATAATGATGATTACAGAGACTTCAGTGATCTGTAGAGGATGCTGATGCGTAGAGCTCGTCGTCAAGATCATAAAGGTACCAAGATCGCCTGAATCGAAGCCCGAATGCGAAAGTTACGATCCAAAAACCAACTCCATGCAAACATGCCTGATTTTGTGCTCTGAACCCGGTATTGTAGCAGTTGGAGCGGGTTTACTTATTGTAGCACACGAGTGAACTGACTAAAACCCAATTCTCAACTGGATCGGGTCAGGTTGGGCATGGATCTCAAACCCAAATGGAGTTGTTTCTTCTTTGTTTGCTTGCGGGTCTTTGATTGGGTTTGGATCCAACCCAATTGGTCTTAATGAACCCACACTCTTCTTGTTTTCTTTGCTTGCAGGTGACAGAACAAGAGGAGGGCGGCATGGTGCGAACATTCGGCCTGGCTGAGCACGGTGGCGGCACTCGCAGAGAGAAAAAGAGGGTTCGGTTGGGTTTGTTGATGTGTGCTTGCGTGAGAGAAGAGAGGGAAAAAGGAGATGGGTTTCTCTGATTGGAGGATTGAGAGAGGGTGGAATTGGCAGTTGGGTTCTTGGGTTCTCTGCGTGAGAGAAGGGGAAAGGGAGTTGAGTGTACTGGTTGTTTGGGTGAAAGAAAAGAGAGAACATGAGGAGAGTTTTTTTGGTTTTGTTTTTTTTTTTTCTTGGGTGGCAGCTGGGAAGAACAGAGGGGGAAGGAGTTTGTGGAGTTGGGTTCTCGGGTATGAACAGAGGAGAGAGAATAAGAACAGAGAGGGTTTGAAAGAGAGAATAAATTAGAGATTTTTTTAAAGAGATAAGATTGGAACAAATCCCAAACAAATGAGATAACAAATTTATCACAATAAACATATTTCAAATTCTTCATTGAATATTGTTGATACAATAGAGCCTTTATATAGGCTTTTACAAAAATTGAATCAAACTCAAACTCCAAACTCCTAATTTAAATAGAATTACAATCCAAATTTTAGAAACTGAAAAAATACCAAAATAAAGAAACTAAAAAAACAAAAATAAAGAAAGAAAAATATCTAAAACTCTACTACTTCTTCAACTCGAAATGGGACTTTTTGGATCCGCCTCTTCGGCTCTTTCATCTTGAGTAGATATCTGCAGGCGCAATCCATTATCCTCCCACTACCGTCATCACCATCGACATCACCTCCTCCACCGACATCATCATCGTCTTCAAATCATCACCAGAGATCGAAGCCTTCACCAGCGCCTGATCTCAACAGCAGCGCCGCCAAGATCCAGGTCTCCCTCGACTGCAACTTCGCTACATCATCATTGTCGTCACCTCATTGACGCCTCACCACCACGACGACCACCTCCGATCACGCCACAATGACCATCACCAACGAGACCTCCTCCCGCTTCCATTCATCACCGCCAGCAGACCTCCTCACTTCGCCGATCCAGCAGGACATCCCCGCCAGCAGATCATCACTGCCGCTCCCACCGACGTCGCCCTCGGTCTTCCCCGCCATGACCTCCGCCGCGCCGATCCACCGCCACCGTCGCCGCCGCCTCAGTCAACACAAGGGCCACCTTAAGAAGCCCTAGATCGAAGGAAGAAGAGAAGAGATACAGGTTGTGGGTTTCAATTCTCAAAATCAGATCCAATTGTGTTATCGAGTTTAAGTTAGACCCGTTAACAAACGGGTTTGAATCAATAACAATCGCATCAGGTCGGCTCCAAACCCGACCCGACCCAACCCGAGCCTGATCCACTCTTATCTGAGCCAACTGAGTTAGCCTGACCGTTTCAGTTCGAGGCAACCCGATTCGATTCTGAGTCAACTTAGTGAGTCACACAGCAATAACATAGTTAGCCAGTTCAGCGAGTCAACTCAGCAGACTCGGCCGAGTCAAGACTGAGCCAACTTAATCTCATTCAGAGCAATGTACAATGACAGTCCAGAGCCTGTTTCAGGCCCGTTCGGAGTCCGATTCGAGTTCCGTCTGATATATTGGATCCACAGCTGAGTCGCGGAGATACTGAAAGAATTTTGCAGCTTTTGGGCAACAGATCCGGCTCCTACAAGCCCTTATTTGGAGCCACTACTCGATATCAGTCCCTTTTCAAGCACCTTTGAGTACATTCTAAACTCACCTCCCATTATTGTGATATTTTACATATCTCTTGTGTTCTATGGTGATTGTGAGTTATATTTACTGCTGTTAATTGCTTATATTGCTGCGTGCTACCATTTCACTCTTAGGATTCATTTTTTATATTCATTTTAGAAGTCATTAGGAATTTTTTTCATTTGATCATATAGTGCATGCATTTAGTGACATGTAGGAAATTGCTTGCATTCATTTGATTATCTGTATCGCATTTGCATCTTAGACAATGCATGCTCCTTCGTAATGATAGAACTTATTTTCCCGATCATCTAGATATGGAGTCCAAACTAGATCTAATTCTTAAAGAGCTTCAAAACATAAAACTTAAGGTAAAACGGTTAGAAAGTAAAAATAAAGAAGAGAACTCTAGAGATGACACTCGCGATAGGAGAGAACACCAATAAACGTAGGGATGGTGAAGATAACATAATCCATAGGATTAAGATAAATCCTCCTACATTTGACGGTATCATCGATCCAAAGATTTTTAGTAATTGAATGACAGACTTGGATTACTACTTTGATTGGTATAAGTTTACAGAGAAAAGTAGGGTTCGGTTTTCTAGAATGAGAACTACAGGGTCAGTTAGAATTTACTAGATTTCGGTAGAGAGCGTACACGAGGCGTGGGGCTTCCATAGAGTTTTGGGAGGAAATTAAACAGAAACTTATAGAGAAATACCTTGCTGATTCCTATAAATATCGCCTGTTAGATAAACTGCACAACCTTCGCCAAGGTAGCAGGTCAGTTCAGGATTACACTATCGAATTTGACGATCTAACCCTACGTTGTGAGGTGCAAGAAGATTCCTACCAAGCTAGATCTCGGTACCGTTCTGAGTTAAGATCAAACATCCAACAAGCTATATTCATTCATTTCCACAAGAAAGAGATTCTTGAGCAGGTAAACCAGTTAGCTTAAAGCATAGAAACCTCCATCAGGTTTTCTTCAGAACGTCGGGTCATTTTTAAGTCGGGGGAAACCTAGCCCACAAACTCACAATAGACCCTAAGGACAAATCTGTTGTAGGTGAATCTTCTAAGAACACCAAAGGTAGACAATATTTGAGTGTCAAGGATATGGTCATATTACTGTAGAGTGTCCTTCTAGAAACCTTCTAATCAAGGAAGCTGATGATGATGAGATAGAGACAATAGTCTACAAGCCAATGGGTAGCGCGACTGATTCTGATGATGATGTTAGGTTTTTAGCATCCAATTGGGTGTAGTTAAGTATTCACACAAAGCTGTTAAAGACGAGGACTGACATAGATCTAGTGTGTTCCACACAAAGAGGGGAAGGATTATAAATTAATGATAGATGGTGGTAATTGTGCAAACATCATTGCCAAGATAGCTTTTGAGAAGATGAGTTTTAAGGCTGAACCACATCCCCACTCGTACAATGTCAATTGGGTTGAAAAGACTACTAAATCTATTATCCAGCTTTGTCAGGTCCATATTCACATGTCTAGTTATGATGATCGTGTTTGGTGTGATGTCTTGACATAGACGCTGCACACATTCTGTTGGGTATGCCTTGATTGTATGACTTGTATGTAACCAATTCGGGTAAGTCTAACACTTATGAATTTAAATTTAAGAGAAAGAAGATAGTGTTGAAACCTGCCAAACCAAAGTCGAATGTAGGGAATAATAAGAAGGGAACATTCACCGATAAGAAGAACAAGACATGTTACTTAGTGACTAGATCCTACTTTTCTCCTGAGTCTCTTATTGATAGACTTACTCCTAGGCCTAGAAATTCCCCCGGTCTTCCTTTTTTCCTAAGTATCCCACCTATGGTCACAGTTGAACCATCTGCACCACATTTGCATGAGTTGCATGATGATAAGCAATTATAACTGTCAGTCTGTTGCAGAGCCTCACAAGCGATTGCAGGACCTCGCAATAAGTGATGATGTGCTGATTAGAGTGCACCCAGAGAGGTTCCCACGTGGAACTTTGAAAAGCTCCATATTCGACGCAGGGATCCATACAAGATTTTGAGGTGGCTTGTTCCAGCACTTACGAGCTCGACATTCCCCGTGATCTTGAGATCATCCTAATATTCAGTTCGTCCATTGCAGCCAGCACTGCTGAACAGTGTTTTAAATGTCGGATATCAGGGAAATATCGGATGTCGTAATCGGATGTCGGATTTCGGAAATATTTCGGGGCTATGTAGTAAATTTTAGACATCATGGTAGATAATAAATATATATCCTAGATGTTTTAAATAATGTAGTCTTAAAATTATTATCAAGGTAATACATACACAGCTTATGCAAAACTACATAAATAAATTTAGGATATGTATATTTACCTTCACAGTTTGCATACACTTACTAACTCATTGTAGAAATTTCTCAATTGCTCCAACTTTCAAGACCAACCAACATATTAGGTTTTTTCCGAAATGTCGGTCGACATTTTCTCGAAATATCAGTCGACATATCGGAATTTTTTCAAAATGTCGGCTGACATTTTTCAAAACGCCATTTCAAATGAGGGTAAGGATGTCGTGGCGGTGAAGGTTTGAAAACGAAATGTCGGTCAACATTTCGGAAATGTCGGCCGACATTTAAAACATTGCTGCTGAAACCTGTCACTGAATAGTTTGTGCAGTTCTTCCCGATTCGATTTCATCATCCACGATGCCGTCATTTTCCAATGGCGAATTTTTTGAAGCCGGGGAGAATTAATAGGAATCAGTAGTTTTTATTTTGTTTAGGCTTATTTTTTTCCTTTTTGTTTTAGGCTAGGCTCATTTTCTCTTTTATTTTAATCCTATATCAGATATGGTGAAAGTCTTCTACTTGTATAGGCCTATAAAAGCCAAGTGCTGTAGTTGTAAAACTGCATTGCAACTTTTGCTCTGTGTTGAATCTCTGCATGGTGAAGTGCTGAGTGGGAGAGAGATCTCCTTGGTCTTGAAGCCAAAATCAATCGTTATCTCCAAAACCTAAGTTTCTTTTCCCTCTTTCTTCTCTCCCCTTCCCGTTCTACCACACTTTCTCTCTCAAGTGCCCTACACATAATTGCTAAAATGAAGATGTCTTATGCATTATCATCATCTTCAAGCATGCATATCTCCACAACATAATTTGGGGAGTCCGAAGGAAGAAACATTCACTTGTTCAAATGATCAAAGACATCAAAATTAAAAAAGTGGCATGTGAATCTCAATAGACTGACAAGCTTCCAGCTGCCAAAGTCCTACATCAAAAGTCAGACAGTAACGGTTATCTCATTCATATGTATCAACAAAACAAATTGTCAACTTTAAGGATGTATAACCATGCCAGTTAGTTGAAGAAAACGACATGTTACTGGAGGAGGTGAGACCACGGAGGGATATAAAATCACAAACTGGTGAGTTTTAGGACAGAGGAATCAAATAAATTTATAATAAACTATGCTAGCTTCACAAAAGGAATTTAACATGAACTGATAACCGAATAATAATTGGTCTTATACAACACAGTGCAAAGTGATTAGTTTCATAATGACTAGGACATTTACAACAAATGAGAGATAAATGAAGATATATTCAAAGAACTGAAGTACAGTCATTACCAGAAAGGTGCTTCTTTATAGATAAACAATAAGTTCAAGAACATGTAAAACTAGAACGTTAGATGGATATTTTGTAAACATGAGGGAAATAAATTGAGAAGACGACGGTATGCTTGGAAGTTGAAGCTAAGAAGGATGATGTGGAAAATGGTGTAGCCATGTGCAACAAAGATAGGAGCCTAACATGGTGAGTAGCTCAGATACATAAGAAGGATCAGGAGGAAAGACCTAAGAGAATATTCTATAATTTATAGAATAAAGTCAAAAGTTGATGGTGCAAGTGCTAGATAGGACCAACTGCAGAATAGGATGATCCAGTATAATCTAATCCTGCATACCTTACGAGGAAGATAAATGAAAAATGCATTGAAAGTGAGCATCAAGCTCCCTTGCAAACCAAGAAATAGGGAGAAGGAAAACTTAAAACCTCCAACTAATCCACAAGAAAATGTATTACAGTCCTAGTATCCAAACCTTAGAGCCAAGTATTCCAGGCCTCAAACTCTATATACAACTTGTAATTCTCTAGTTTTATTTACACAATCCCTTAAGCTAACAGTTCACTGGAACTGTACATGCAGAATTTTTAGCTATTCTAAATATGTGGTCACATAATCCTTGATAGCTCGCGGAAGATTTAACAACTATCTGAAACATAGATTTAAAGCGCGAGAAAGTAATGCATGTTATCAAATAGAATAATAAAAGGATAAATCAATATCATAAGCAACAACTGGGATGGCAGTAGCAATTCGTACCACAGAGGTGGGCCGTCAAAGATGTTGCACTGATATAATCTGATATGATAAGCCGCTCATGTTCTTTCGGACCCCAGTAGTAACCCTTCAGAGAAACAATATTTGGATGCCTGATAGTTCCGAGCTTCTTTGCTTCCCTAGAGAACTCTTTCTTACTTTTTGCTATGCCTTCTCTCAACCATTTCACAGTCAGTATATGACCACCGCCTAATGCAGCCTTATAAGAGGTCCCATGACAGCTTCTGCCAATAATTTCAGCAGGGGCACGAGAAAGTTCCTCTGCCGTAAATAGGATTTTGTTGTCAAATAGATGCAAATCACCTGCCAGTCTATCAGGAGAACACACATTGAGTAGGGAAGGGTTCTCAGATGAACGTGGATCATTAGGAGGAGGAGGAGATGTGATAAGGGACATTGAAGACTTCCCTTTATTTTTGGTGGAGAACTGCTGATTGTTGCGTGATTAAACTGCCCTTCTCTTGGAGGTGTCTCTTGAATATCAGGTTCTTTAGATTCTTTGGAAGCTGCAGAAATATCTCCATGCCCAGGTGGCACGGAAGCAGATCTCGATGAAAGAAAATGATCTTGAGAAAAACTTGTAGATAAAGCGGGTGATTTTGCACTTTTCCGAAGCCCAAATAGGTTAGCAATGGGAGTTTGATGTTGCTCTGCAGCATTGCCTTTGTAACAAAACTTGCGGTAAAGAAGAATTGACACAAGAATCAGGACAATGCTTGTCACAACACCCGCAATTAGAGCGTAAACAATTGCCCTTTTTATGCGGTGACTTCGCTTTTCCTTGTCCATGAGGTTAGAACCATCTGAAGGAGGTACAAGAGGGAAGACCAGCAGGTCATTCCCGGGATGAAATGATGAAGAAGGGAACCTCAGCAAGTTGTCAGGTACCATGCCAGATAGACCATTATATGAGACATTGAATCCCAGAAGACCATCAGGAAATTTATCTGGTATGCTGCCTTCAAAATGGTTATCGGACAAGTCAATATATAGCAATCTGTGGAGCAAGCCAATTTCTTTTGGGATCTGTCCTGAGATATTGTTTCTTCCAATATTTAGCAATCTCAATCCATTCATGGTACCGATTTCTTGGGGTAGTGGACCACTCAATGAGTTATTTGAAAGATCAAGAGAGACCATACTCATATTTTGGGCGGGAAGTAAGGGATCATGTGAGGACAAGGAAGTTGCTGAATTTGGAAGCGGGATATGTCCAGTAAAGCTATTTCCTGAAAGGTTCAAATCTGTCAATCTTAATGATGTAAATAGACTAGGAGGTAATGTTCCATAGAGCTGGTTGAGACTAAGATCAATAATGTTTATTTCAGGGTATGTCCCTATCACAGGTGGAAGTTCTCCTGCTAGCAAGTTGTTTGAAGCCTTGAAAGACATAAGCCTCAGAAACTGAGATGTTTCATTAGGCAATGTTCCTGTCAATTTGTTTGAACTCAGATCTATAACTTCCACATAATTTCCCCAACTTTTAACAGTAGATAGGTTCCCAGAAAGCATGTTATTACTAAAATCAACAGTGGCACAACTTCCAACCCTGGCAGGCAAAGAACCCATCAGTTTATTGGTGGAAAGATTTAGAGTCTTCAAAGAAGAAGAAGTTATGATCTTAATAGGACCTGCATTATATAAGTCAACTTCAGATTTCTTGAAATATGAGTCTCACAATAATACATAAGTACGCTGCATGGGCAAACTTTCAGATACCACAAATAATACATGGTCAAACAACATTTGTCGAATGTCTTGAACAGAGTCTCAGCACAACCAAACTTACAGTGTAATCAATGCAGAAACCATTTTGATAAGGGTTCAGTGAACATACATCGCTATTAGTACAAAAACATGAAATTATAAACAAGCCGGCAGTTCCACCAGATGACTGAAACCTGCCTACTTATTTGTTAACGATATGGCATGGATCATAGAATTGTTCTGCAATATAAATTGGTCTTGGAATCAGAGAATCAGGGTCCAATCCTACAATACAAATTGGTCTTGGAATAATAAAATCTGGAATCAGGGTCTGATCCTACAATACAAATTGATCTTGGAAGAATCGATCTTGACAACCTGCTAAATTGACATAATGCTGCCCGGTGTCTCTTCAAGAGTTAATTTAATTTCAACAGACTTTAGACAATAATTAACTGAAAAAACTCCTTTGAGATGCCACAATAATGAAATAGCATGTTCAACAGATGTTGTCCCAATATGTAGAAAACTAATAGGGCCAAGGCCACACATTAGACTTAATATGGTATTAGAGAGCCTTTAGACCTTTCGTGATAGGTAGTCCAGAAATAACATACGAGATGACGCATGCACCAACACAGAGTCAGAGACATCCTCAGAAGCCGGGGATGCTAGAAGTATCATAGAATGAAATTCGCTGAGAAATTTTTAAGCAGGAGGCCTAAGTAGAATTATGATTAATATAACAAAGTGGTGTGATGGCACCACCAGTGGTATCTAAGTAGCGATACACGAGTGTGAATAAATACCAATGAAGTGTAATGTATTCAGTTTGTGTGTTAGAATTGAAAACCTTATCCTGGTAGTCAACCTTCTTTGAGACAAAAATTAAAATAAATAAAATAAATAAATGGACAGCAGAACTAGGTCGCTCAAGTAAGGAGGCAAAAAGGTGAAGTAATTGGCAACTTATTGGAGCTACCTACAAAGCAATAGAGGGGAATCCTAGTTTTTCAAATCCTTTTCAAAAGAAAAGAAAACAGAACACTATCTTCAACATGGTCTTGTGTCAAGATGATTCATTTTAATCTGATGGAAACCAATCCAAAATTGTGCCATGGGTCTAATGAGGCCAGCAGCCGAAAAAAAAAAAACCCTAAAATCTTCATTTTTTTCCTAACATGATGATGGAACTAAGATCATAGTTATAAAAAAGGTTTGCGCATGAGTTTTGATAAGGCCAATGGTCCTGGACAAGACTAGGTTTCCAATTCAAGCTAGTTTCAAGTTAAAGATAGGCTAGTTAACTTGGTTCAGGTGTTGGGTCCAGTTTAGTGTTGGTAATGGGCCGGCACGAAAGTTTTTGAGACATGGATAATGAAATCAATACTCTGGGCCGTGCTTGGGCTTAAAAAATACGGCCGAGTTTATTTCTATGTCGTGTCTAGCTCACCTCGACCTAGCATGGCACAGGGCATGACCCAGGCACGAATTAAGCTCCACGATTACATGAACTATTTAATAAATCATTAAGCTACTGATCATCTAAATTAGATTTCAGTTATTTGTCATCTGATTTCACTCCAATTCCCAAACCAAACAATAGTAAGAAACCATAACAACCTCTCACTCTCTTCCACCATATTAAGCACAAAATAGACACAAAGTAGGAAGCCCAAATTAGACATGAATGGGCCAGCACAATTCAAGCATAAATAGAGGCATGAATGTGACAACCCAGTATAGCACATGGGCTGGCCCACTATCTAGTGGACCACTATATGAGCGTATAGATCTAGGTCGTGCCTGGGCCTATCTGATTTTACAGGGTCATGCCTGGACTTGGCTTGGCATGACACAACACGGCCCATTACCAACCCTAGTCTAGTTCATCCAGCAAACCACCATAAAAGAAGGGGAAAGAGGAAGGTTTTGGTGGTAACTTGTAATTTATTTAAAAGCCAAGCCAAAATCTAGGCTGGAGGTGTTGAACTATTAATACAAACTTTGTGAAACATTTGTTTTGAAGTACCTTATGGGATAAGTGGCTCAGTGTTGGGATTGAGGATCAAGTTTTCTCAAAGTGCTTTAACAGTAGTATCAGAGCCCCGATTGTGGCTCACGGGGAACTGGAATCCAATGTGAAGGCTGACAAGTGAGTTGGAGTTGACTAAGGTTTGATTTCCCACAAATGATGGAGATTTGTGGATGGTTAGTGTGTTGTTCACACTTCCGGAAAACTTGATCCTCAATCCCAATACCAGGCCACTTATCCATGCATTAAGGGATCTGGGTTTTAACCTTTGTTCTCTGAAAATGACCGGGGCTTGGTCCTCTTGCCCTATGTGTTAAGGGATTTGTCGCCCATATATTTCCTGTGAATTACACATGAATTTGAGTCATGCATGATTTGAATAGTCTCACATCAGATAATTAAGTAAAAAGTGAATGTTATAAATAGAAACTTGAGCCTCTACCTGTTAGCTTAAGCTTTTAGGTCAAATAAGATCTCCACTCATATTTGTGCCTTCACTAGATTGTATCCCTAATGGGTTTGAGTTATAGTAACATGTATATTCAGGATATGTGGAAGGGCTGAAGGCAGAAAAGAACAAAGTTCCCTTGAACCTTGTGCCACACAAATATGTATACATTACTTATCCAATTTGCGTTCTTCTTTGTTAGACATAATAGAGTATATTATATTATAGAAATAGTATTTTGGAGTATTTAAAATTCTAGTAGTATATGTATTCATAATTAGAATAGGATTTAGGCTTGTATGATCTATATAAGAGACACTCTCATGAATTTATGGATTTATGTAACCTATATTATGTTGTTCTATTAAATATCAATAAAAATGCAGTTCTTTAGACTCAATAGAGATTTAGCTTTGTAGATCTAACATTCTGCACCCAGCTTTATAAGGAGAGTGACAAGGCTTTAGACCTTGTAAATAAGTGAACAACTAATGTGTTGTTCAGGATCAGGGTTTGGACCCGAACGCAACCCATTAAGGGTCGGCTTGATCAGCCTGCATCTAAACCTGTCCGCAAGCACGGGTACGAGCGTAAGAGAGGGATGGGGACCTGCCTATAACGTTAGTCCATGGGTAGGTTAAAGATCCAAATTCTATTTGGATTGGGATTGATTTACGCAAGATGAGGTTGATAAGGTTTCCTAATTCTAATTATAGTTAGACACTTGGAAACCCTACTTGTATATAAGATCTCTTTATGAGAGAGTCTCAAGGCATGCTATTCCAACCTACTTAAAAAGGAACTTAGACTCCATCTCCATATTTCTCCACGAAAGATCTTTGAGTAAGAAGGAAAGTACGTCATTGAACTAGCGTCAATGACCCTCTTTCGAGATGTATAGATAAAGGCAACAAGATTAAAGATTACATGGAGCAACTACAAACTATCTTCTTCTGCTGCAAATCGAAGAGATATCTAAAATCCTTTTCATTTTGTAATACGACTATAGATGTACCCGAGCAATCTCGCTCCATGGATCTTGTTATTAAACTGTACGTCCATTATTATTATGTATGTTTTGATCATAATAATGCAACACAATGCTATTGATGCTTGCCATTTCAAGTCTTGTTCATGGCCTATGAGATTGAAGTTGCTGTCCATCTCTTCTGAAACATGGCCATAATATGATATCATAATTTCTAGAACAACAACACAAACTTTATCCTATATCTTTTTAATTAGCTAAATGAAACCTTTTGATCCATTCAGCTCTGTTAAAGGCTGTCTCTTCTTTTAAACACATCAAAGACATGTTAGGCTAATGAAATTGAAAGTGCATGATACTACTCGGTAAACTTCCTAATCATCTGAAATCAATTTAAAATAGCTTTATACACTCGTGATTTATAATATTCAGATATGGCAAGAACTCAGTTATAATCTTCAACGACAATTTACCTTGTTAAATATTGACATCAAGCAACAGAATTTCATCCTTAGACTGGTACTCCTTGTTGGCCCAGAGGCCTTCCACTCTAGTTTTGATGATGATTAACTCATGTAGTTATAGTTTACTAATAATCTTGTGATATTTAGTTTCAGATATTTAACCAAGATATTAGTAGGTGATTAGCTTCAACAAAGGTGTTTTGGAGCTTTCACATGGTGATTCAAGAGCTCGAGCGTCAAAGTTCATATCTAACACTCATTGGAGTCAAGCTCGTTGGATCGCTTGGATCGAGTCAACTTGGAGACGGCGTTCTACAAGAAGACTTCAGTTTGGTTAGTTAAGATTTAATTTAGATCCATTGTAAAGATTAGATAGTGTGATATGCTCAAGTTCACAACACACACACGTTTCATGTTTATTAGTTTTGGTTTTCGGTTTAACCGATTTTGATTTTCATGAATAGATAGAATCAAAACAAGTTTACATGGTTTAATGTATATTAGATTTGATCTATATACATCTATACTTCACATACTTAGAAAAACTTATTTAATACACTATTCATGTGTTTAGAGTTTTGTATTTAGACAAAACCTATTTTTAGATTAATGTCAAAAACATAGATTGGATTCTATCCATATACAACATGCTTCAATATTGTTTAAATATCATGTTTTTTTATTTACATATGTTTTGAAAAATTGGATTTCTATTTCAAAAATCTTAGTTTTGAAAAACACAGAATTTGGTTTAAGGCAAAATTTTCAAGTTACAAAAATGGTTCAAAATGTTTGTAACATGATTTGATTTTTACTCAAACATGTTTGTATTTCAAAGATATAACATGAACTGATATTTGTGGTATTTATGTAATTTTATGGGCGATCGGCCGGTCGACCGGAAAGGGCAAAAATGCCCTTTTCAGCTGCCAACGGGCAGATTCTAAATGGGGTTATAAATACCCCATTTGAGTTGGTTTTTAACAAGAATTTTTAAGAGCAAAATTTCCATCTTCTCAAGTGTTTTAATACAAGTTTTCAAAAGAGTTTTAAGCTTAAAGATTTGATCTTTATTTGTTTTTCAAGGGTTGAAAAATCAAAGAAAAATAGAGATTTGGGATATTTGTTTTGTTCTTCATTTCTATCAAATTCTAATTGATTTCTCAAGTATTTTACTTTGTGTTTTCATTTCCAAACACCTTGATTTCTCACACTTGAGCTTATCTACTATCCTATCTATTAGGATCTTTGTTTTGTGGGAAAAGAAGTTGTTTGTGGTCTTTGTGATCACCAAGTTGTAAACCTTCTATTGATTGTGATATCCCTCTAGTGAGAGGTGATTGAGTTGTTATCCCTCAAGTGTGAGGTGATAGTGGAAGTGGTATTTGGCTCCCTCTAGTGAGAGTTGAAGATTGTGTTGGAATCCCTCAAGTGTGAGGTGATTGTGTTTGAGTGGCTTTGTGCCTTACCTCTAAGAATAGAGGTTGTATTGGTTGAGAGAGGAGTTGTATACTCCCGATTGTATTTGCCCCAAATCCTCAGTGGAGGTTCCCCGTGTGGGAAGTCCTTGTGGACGAGTTAGTAGAAATCCTTCTGTGTGAAGGCGGGGACGTAGAGCTGTGTGCTCGAACCTCGAAACATATCTAGGTGTTTGCGTTCGATCCACTTTCTCTCTCTTACTTTGTGCATTGATTCATATTGTCATATCATACATGCTTAGTTTGTTTGTGTGCCTCACTTGTGTTTAACCAAGAGAGCTTCATATAGCACCTCAACTCTTATTCAGAGGAATCAAGAGGAGTTAGTCCAGAGCCCTTCACTGGAATTCAGTTACACTCTTTGGTTACACTAAGTGTATTACAATTAAGTTTTAATTTCTGCATTATTGTTCATAGATTAGCCGTACACCTGTTCACCCCCCTCTAGGTGTACTTTCAATTGGTATCAAAGCCTACGCTCCTGATATTAGGTTTAACCACCTAGGAGTGTGATCTTGGTTGCTAATCTATCATTTGCATTTGCACACATTGTTTGCACTCATAGATATCCCTCCCGTATTTGATATCTCTAAAATTGATACATGGAAGGTTATGATGAGTTGCCATTTAAAAGCCATAAGTTATAAAGTTTACCTTGCCATTATCAAGGAATCTACCTTAGTGATAGCAAGCATATAGAGGCCAATGCACTAGCCCTAAAGGCACTTAGAGCATCTCTTAGTAAAGAATATTTACATGTGTTTTCTCATTATGATTCCGCTTTTGTAGTGTGGAATATTTTGACATCTCCCGAGCTACAAACGCTTATCAATTAGAAGAGGAAATCTAGTCGAGACGAGTCTGACCTACGTTGCTTCATGGTCCAAGGGAATGACTCTCTTGAGTTACATTCGGATACTCAACTAGATGATAGTACTAGTTCTTATTATAATGAGTGTATGGATGCACATGCCTTAAATAATGAACTAGCTAAAAATTGTGAAAATTTGATTTCAAAATATAAACTTTTGAAAAAGGATAGCTTTGAATTAAAAGAATAAAATAAAAATTTATCTTCTACACTTGAGATTGCTTTGCAAGAAAGGGATGAGATTTCAAGTGAACGTGACTCACTTAAATCCCAACTTGATCTTGCTCTAAATGAAAACAAGATTTTGAAAAATAAAAATGATTGTAATGAAGTTTTGAAGAAAAATGAAGTTATATCTTCAAAACTTGATTTTGTTGTAAAAGAAAATGATTCTTTGAAAAACAAAATTATTTCTATTTCAAAGGATTTGATTTGTTGTCTAATGAAAATGTATCTTTGAAAAATGTTATTGATTCTCATGTTTGTCATACTAGTGTAGCTTCATTATCTAGCTCACCTATTGCATGCTCTACTTTATCTTCTAGTATTAAAAATGATATAAATGTTTTGAAGAAAAGTGTTGAATGTTTGGGCTCCACTTTGAGCCATTGTGCCATGAACCATACACGTTTGGAATCTATGTTTCGAAAGAAACAAGTTCCTTCTATGCATGCACACAAATCACGGCATACACATGCTCCTCATGTTCACTCTCATAACACTTTGTATGCTCATGTGTACACTTGTACACATTGTGGACATAAGGGCCACCTTGCTAAATTTTATTTTGATAAGATACATGATGTAAATTTAGCAAATAAATTTGTTTAGGTTAGGAAAGGAGCTAACCCCCATGGACCCAAAAGAGTATGGGTACCAAAGACCACTCCTATTTTATTTGATGTAGGTGTGGGCTCTCACATGACGTGAGAGTGATGATGCCTTGTGGTGGATGCGTTTCGAGCTTAAAGAGGACATTTGAATACATCACTTTCAAGGGAAGTTTGGTGGAGGACCACCTTGGTTTGGAGATATGGAGATGTGCCCTATCAGTTTTGGTAACGATCTCTTACTCCTCATTATGTTTACATGCTTTCATATTGTTGATTTTTAGCATGTCATGTTTTAATGCTCATTATGCCATATGTCATGTTTATTAGACCTATGACATACATGATTAGTACTTGAGATCACCCATGTTTAATATGGACTTATATATTTGTGTTCTCACATTTGTTTTAGCTATTGTGTATATCATAGACCTATGCATGTGCATTTACATAATGATCATATGTATGTTTATAAGTTTTGTTTTGATTTCTATGCTTTATGTTTTGATTACATGTTTAGATGTTAATTTTCATTAAAACTTGGATATATACTTGTACAACTAGTAAGCCATAAATAGATTATTATATGTTTGTACTTGAATGCTCATTTGTACTCATTAGATGTACTAGTATAGTCTAATTTTGATGATTCATACATTTTGACTTGTATTCCATATTTTTGACATGTTTTCATATTTATTTAAACTTCATGTATATGTCTATTTTGTCTAAACTATTAGTTATACATATACATCCTTGAGCCACTTGCCTTCATGCATATACTTTTGTGGACTCATTCATGTTTGGATATGTATGTATACTCTAGTTTATACAAAACATACATATGCCTTGAAGATTAAATTATTTTGATGATTTTCATGTTTTAAAGAATTTCACATTGAGCATGATTGCCTATTTTCATGATGATGTGGTTCACATAACTCTTATACACTCACTTTACTTAAAGTTTTCTCATGATTTTGTTTTCATGAGTATGAATGTGCCTTATAGTTTTTGAGTGTTTGATGATCGTGTGACTTACATGTTTTTCATAAAATATATTTTGTTTTATTCCTTACTTGAAGGATTTCGTACTAGTTTAAAATTTTATCATATAACTAGTTGCGGTATTCTTCATTTGGTAGAGTTTTCAAACGTGTTATATTATTTTCAAACTTATTTTTGAAAACCCCTACCTTCTAAGGGCGGCTGGTTGGACGACCATGCCTTATATGCTCATTATTGAAAATCTATTTAAAACATGTGCATGAAATGGGTGGTACGAAGTATGAATTATACACTTGACCTTATTTTGTTTTCAATTGGTATCATTGTATCTTTCAATTGGTATCACAATTGACGTTAATTTTCTTGTATACTCATATTTTTTATATATGTATGATTACACTTTAAATAGTATCATTTCGATTGGTATTCATTTTTTTCATACATATATATGCATTTTATTTGTGCTTACTATATCTCTATATCTTTGAGCATAAATTTTGATTATGCTTAGCTTGATTCCTTAAATGACTATTATATTTCAATTGATTATTTTTCAATTGGTATCTTATTCAAGCTTATGCATCATTTTGTTTGGTATTTCATAAAGAGAGAGAATTCATATTTCACCTTTCAATGGTTTTGTTTACCTTTGATATTTTACTCCCACACTTTATTTTGAAAAATGATTGAAAAATGATATTGATTTTTTTGGTATCATACGCTCCTAATGAAAATTATTTTCAATTGGTATATATTTCATTATTTTCAATTGATATATGTTTCATTTTCAATATTGGTATCAAACACATTATATTGATATTATTCTCTATTTGGTATCTCTATTATAAAATGAGTTTAGTGTTTAACCAAAAAGATTGGTTTATGTTTTTCAAATTGGTATCAAAAGTGTAAAATATTTTCAATTGGTACTAATTTTTACAATTAGTATCAAGATTACCTATATGTTTACATCTTTCAATTGATATCAAAATTTTTTGGTTGGTTTCTTCAAAATGTTTTATTTACTTTCAATTGGTATTCTTCAAAAAAAATTTGGTTGGTTTACCTATTGTTTATCATCAATTGTTATCATGATGTTTCTATGTATACCTTTGCATTAAAATTGATATATTTTTTTCAATTGGTATCATAATTTTTGATTTGATTTCACCCCTTATTGATTTTTTTGTTTCGGACAAAAGGGGGAGAACATTGTTTTATTGTTTACTTTAACCCCTTTGTTGATGATTGACAAAAAGGGAGAGAAGCATTTGAATATATATGCATGTTTATTTGTAAGTTTATATCAAAGTTTGTTTCATATTGGTATCAAGAGAGTTTGTGTTATGTTTTGTTGATATTGGTATCAAGAGCATGGATAGAATATATTTTGTTGTTTTATTTTGTTGGTATCAAGAACTTTTATTAAAATTTTTATTGTTGATATCAAGAGCTTTTATTGATTATCTTTCAATTGGTATCAAGAGCTTTTATTGCTTTTTTGATAAGCTTTCAATTGAAATTTTTATTGGTATCAAAAGCAATTATTTAAACAACATATTTATTTTAAGTTTATATTTTCAATTGGTATTTAAGAACATGTTTATTTTAAAAAGAGGGGGAAGTAATTTATTTTAAAATTTTGGTATCAAGAGCATGTTTATTTCATTATTTTATGCATGTTTATGCATATTCATGTCTAACATTCATTGCATATCTTATTGTTTATTACTATGCATGAGTTAAGGGGGAGCTGTTTTGAAGCTTAACTTTAATCCATGCATATATAACTTCATGAGTTTTGTCATCATCAAAAAGGGGGAGATTGTTGGCCCAGAGGCCTTCCACTCTAGTTTTGATGATGATTAACTCATGCAGTTATAGTTTACTAATAATCTTGTGATATTTAGTTTCAGATATTTAACCAAGATATTAGTAGGTGATTAGCTTCAACAAAGGTGTTTTGGAGCTTTCACATGGTGATTCAAGAGCTCGGAGTCAAAGTTCATATCCAGCACTCGTTGGAGTCAAGCTCGTTGGATCGCGTTTGGATCGAGTCAACTTGGAGACGGCGTTCTACAAGAAGACTTCGGTTTGTTTAGTTAAGATTTAGTTTAGATCCATTGTAAAGATTAGATAGTGTGATATCACAACACACACACGTTTCATGTTTATTGGTTTTGATTTTCGGTTAACCGATTTTGGTTTTCATGAATAGATAGAATCAAAACAAGTTTACATGGTTTAATGTATATTAGATTTGATCTATGCTTCACATACTTAGAAAAACTTATTTTGATACACAATTCATGTGTTTGGAGTTTTGTATTTAGACAAAACCTATTTTTAGATTTAATGTCAAAAACATAGATTGGGTTCTATCCATATACAACATGCTTCAAAGTCGTTTAAATATCATATTTTTGTATTTACATGTGTTTTGGAAAAAATCGGATTTCCATTTCAAAAATCTTAGTTTTGAAAAATACAGAATTTGGTTTAAGGCAAATTTTTCAAGTCACAAAAATGGTTCAAAATGTTTGTAACATGATTTGATTTTTACTCAAACATGTTTGTATTTCAAAGATATAACATGAACTGATTTTTGTAGTATTTATGTGATTTTATGGGATTTAATTGAAGTTAAAAACCTAAGTCTTTAAATCCTGAATTTTCCCTGCCAGGCTCTGGCAGTCGACCGGGACGGTCGACCGGACCAGTAGTCAGTCGACCGGACCGGTCGACCAATGTGCACAAGACGTGCACAAAGGCCAAGTGATTTGGCCGGTCGACCGTGCGGTCGACCGACTGAAGTCAGCCCACTCTCGAGTGCGGCCGGTCGACCGTTCACTTTGGCCCGGTCGACGGGCGGTCGACCGGCCAGAGAGCAGTTGCTCTCTGGGTCTGGCACGGTCGACCGAGCGGTCGACCGGAGGGTTCAACGGTCACTTTTTTGACCGTTGGCCGGTCGACCGGAAGGGAAAAAATGTCCTTTTTCAGCTGCCAACGGGCAGATTCCAAATAGGGTTATAAATACTCCCATTTGAGTTGGTTTTTAACAAGAATTTTTAAGAGCAAATTTTCATCTTCTCAAGTGTTTTAATACAAGTTTTCAAAAGAGTTTTTAAGCTTAAAGATTTGATCTTTATTTATTTTTCAAGGGTTGAAAAATCAAAGAAAAATAGAGATTTGGGATATTTGTTTTGTTCTTCATTTCTATCAAATTCTAATTGATTTCTCAAGTATTTTTCTTTGTGTTTTGATTTTCAAACACCTTGATTTCTCACACTTAAGCTTATCTATTATCCTATCTATTAGGATCTTTATTTTATGGGAAAAGAAGTTTGTGGTCTTTGTGATCACCAAGTTGTAAACCTTCCATTGATTGTGATATCCCTTTAGTGAGAGGTGATTGAGTTATCCCTCAAGTGTTAGGTGATAGTGGAAGCGGTATTTGGCTCCCTCTAGTGAGAGGTGGAGATTGTGTTGGAATCCCTCAAGTGTGAGGTGATTGTATTTGAGTGGCTTTGTGCCTTGACTCTAAGAATAGAGGTTATATTGGTTGAGAGAGGAGTTGTGTACTCCCAATTGTATTTGCCCCAAATCCTCAGTGGAGGTTCCCTATATAGGAAGTCCTGTGTGGACGAGTTAGTGGAAATCTTTCTGTGTGAAGGCGGGGACGTAGAGCTGTGTGCTCGAACCTCGAAACATATCTCGGTGTTTGCGTTTGATCCACTTTCTCTAACTCTCTCTCTCTCACACTTTGTGCATTGATTCATATTGTCATATCATACATGCTCGGTTTGTTTGTGTGCCTCACTTGTGTTTAACCAAGAGAGCTTCATATAGCACCTAAACTCTTATTCAGAGGAATCAAGAGGAGTTAGTCCAGAGCCCTTCACCGGAAATTCGGCTACACTCTTTGGTTACACTAAGTGTGTTACAATTAAGTTTTAATTTTCGCATTATTGTTCATAAATTAGCCGTATACCTATTCACCCCCCCCCCCCTCTAGGTGTACTTTCAATCCTATCACTGACTACTTTAAATTATCATGTAGTGAGTAAAGAATGAAAGAGGGTCGATCTTGGATGGAAAAAAGATCAAGAGTCATTAGAAATCATTCAAATTTTCTAAAAAGTAACTGGTATGCCCTTCTGTTTACACCCATCTATATGGCTTCTTTCATCATTTAAATTATTTCATCTACCAATCTAAAATACTCTGGCTGTTTCAGTAACAGATATTTTATGATGTCTATAAAATGATAAATAGCATTGCTCAAGCTTTGAATATAATCTCATGAATCATTTATGCCACAGAATATATGCTAAAAGTACCAGATCTATGTGAAACTCTATTGAGATGACAATTTGCAGAACATTTTCCCCACAAGAATTAGCTCTGTCAAATTCAAGAAATTGTCATATTCCAACTTCTAAAAGATAAAAGCAAACAGTGAGGCAAGGTTAAAATACTCTAAATATAGTAGATAGGCAGTTGAGTTCTCTTAAGAGAAAAATACATAAACAGAATGCTACTGATAGAACTCAAGTTGGATTACCTGTAAGTTGATTGCAGCTTAGGTCGAGTTCGGACAAGACAATTGAACTTTCCTTGAACAATGCTTCAGGCAAGGAACCGGAAAGCTGATTGTTTCCCAGTCGGAGAATACGAAGTGAAAATAGAAAATTGAACGGCGGAACATTCCCAGTAAGCTGGTTAAAACTGGCATCAAGCACCTCTAAATTGTCAAACACAGGAACCGGATCTTTGGCAAATATCTCTCCAGACAATTTATTGTGGCTAATGTTTAGGTGCTGCAATGAATCAATAATAGGGGAATTATCAGAAATTGACTTGATCGATCCAGATAATTGGTTCTGGCTGAGATCAAGATGAACCACACTTTGCAATTGGCTAAGAATGCCATCAAGATCACCAGAAAAACTGTTGCCACCCATGTCCAAGTACTTCAACTTCTCCAATTTTGAAAACCAGCTGGAACCGGACCTCCGAAATTATTCAAAGAAAGATTCAAAGACACCAAGTTTCCAATCTTTGTCAACTCACTGGGTATTGGCCCATCAAACAAATTGCGTGACAGATCAAGAAACTCCAATGAACTAATTGACCCCACCTCAGGCGATAAATTTCCAGTGAAATGGTTGTTTGACAAAGATAGATTGCGAAGCGCCTCCATTTTTGCCAGTGCAGAAAAATTGATGGTTCCAACCAAAGCCATATCATTCAATGTGATCGAGGACACTCTATTAACATTACACTGAACTCCATACCAAGTTAGAGGACACTCGTCGGATTCTTGCAAACTGCCTTGGTTCCAAGAATCTAAAACGCGGTCTGAGGGATCTTTCTGAATCCCTTTCTTAAACTCCATGAGTGCATCTATGTCAGAACTTCCAGAGACAAAGCCTACCCATAGGACAACTAACAATACACTGAACTGCATTCCCTCCCTCAGACCAGTTCAGACAAACACTTAAAGCAGATAGAAACCAAGATGTACTTTTTGCGAAGAAAAACAATACCAAACTACAAAAACACTCACACAATTGAAAAGAACCAGCAAAAAGAAGAAAAAGAAGTACCAATCTTTATGAATTCTACACTATAACTACTGAATTGAATGGAAACCCAGATGCAAGATCCCAAGAATGAAGAAGAAAACAGTCCCAAACAAAAGAATTGTGAAATATCTACAGTGAAAAAACAAGCCGAACAGCTGAGCTTTGCACTTGACCCAGTAAAATCTAAGTCAAACCCAATTCGCTACCAAACTAGCAGAATGCGATGGCAGAAGAAACCCCATTAAGGGAATCATAATCTGAACAGACCCAGATGGAATTGGGAGCCTAAATCACCCCAGAACCACCCAAATCGAGGCTACAACTGGCAGCACATTGGCATTGGAAAGAGAGATCTTGGAGGAGGAGAAGGAGACAAGGAGTGGAAAAGGGGGGAGGTGGTGGGAAAGGGAGGAGAAAGGTGTGCGAATGAAAAGGGGTTGCTTTTTTTTCTTTCTGAAATGGACAGGACAGCTAGCTACATTCTCTCCTCTGCCAAAAAGTGGTGGAATCTGCAACAGACTCTTCTTTCTCCACTTAAAAAAAAAAAAAAAAAAAAACTGAGGGTGAGGGAAGGGAAGATGGGTAGGAAGAAGAAAGCAAGAGGAAGGATCCAAAGAATGAAGAAGAAGATCAGCTCTCTTTTCCCTGTCCAATGAAGAGGTGAGACAGAGAGAGAGTGTAGTGTGATAATACAATGTAAGAAGTGAACTGGACTCTCCTCTCTGAGAACGATTCATAGAGACAGCCGCAGGACTACGGTTTCAGCTGGGTCCAAAGCAATTTATTATTAGCACTAGATAAGTTTCTTTTAATATTTTGAGTGCAAAATCCGTTGTAGTCCAGCCTGGTTAGGATACCTGGCTTTCACCCAGGCGACCCGGGTTCAAATCCCGGCAACGGAAATGTTTTTATTTTTATTTTAATTTTTTATGGGTTTAAATACCAACTTTAGATTCTCACTCATTATTATTTTTTATTTTTTTTTATTCTTTTAGGTTTAAATATCAACTTTACATTCTCAATATTTATTATTTTTATCAGATTATTATTTTATTTGGGTTTAAGTACTAATTCTCCATATTTTAAAAATTTTTTAAAGCCCCTAATCCTTATATACAGCCGTTAATGATGCAAAAATATTATATAAAACTATGATTGTGGATAGTCACAAAGATTGTATAGTTAGATCTTTAATTTTATTAAAAAAAAACACCAAAATTTAGATTCTTCACAACTAATTTAATACCTTTTCCAGTCTCCAATCATGGTAAACTAAAGCAAATGCACTCTCTAATCATAGAAAATATATCCACACTCATACGACCAATTTTAAATTTCCCATAATTATAGTTTCACATCATTCAAGTCTCTAATCACTATAGATATCTACAGCCTTCATGATGGTAATTGTATACAACACTTCCCAGAGTAAGAATTTTTCTTTCCTTTTTCCAAGTACTAATTTCAGTTATACTTCTAATAACTAATCCCAAATCTTTTGAACTCTCTTAATCATGGTAATACATGCACTCTCTCTAATGATGGCAAGTATATCATATGATGGTATATCGATATGATAAACAAGGCTTTTAGAGCCCCTAATCATGTTTATTGGGAAAGTGAAGTGTGCTTACCAACCCTTTGGCCTCTTTGATCCAAACATTTGATTTGAAAATCAATGTTAAACTAAAGTCATTAACAATGCATTCTCCCATGTAAACTCCTCTCCCTCCTGCATTTGGCCTGTAATCATGAACAGTCCTTGTGAATTTTTGTTTTTTTTTTGGTACTGCTACCAACTAATTGTTTACTTGAGCACATGGCAACTTGGGCACTTGAGCTCCACATCTCAGCAAACACATCATTTCTAAAATAACAATTTTGTGAGTAACATCAAAATAAACATCACAAATGCAGTAGTTGGTAAAACAACACATCACACACCAAATCCTGGAGAGGATCTATAGCTTTCATGCTTGCTCAATCAGCCAACCACCACTGATTTGAGCCACAAAACTTTTTTCTCCCTTCAGATTTTTTAAGTGGTGCAGGTAGATGGCTCCCAAAAACATAGACAAGCAAGAAAGTCAGTGTGCTCAGTTGCATGTGCCAAACCCAAAGCCTGTCAAAATTTTCTTTCTAAATGGAAAGGGACTGCTCCAAGAATAATGAAAACAAGTTACACTTTCTTGAAATTGAAGATCACAACACAAGCCCTTCTTGGGCCAGATTCATGACCTAATCACATAGACTTTCTTCATGGAATCACAAGGTTTAGATGCCAGCTTGTGCATTGCCATTTCCCACTTCAGACTTCCAACAATGATGGGTCAACTTCCAATCTTTTGAGCATGAGCTATCCAGCACTAATAAGTTGAAACAGAAAATAAACCAAGTCCTACTAACAGGGATGCAACGGTTAACAAAAAAATATAAACCTCATTAGCATCTGTAACCTAGTTTCGCATACATGGGCATAGCATAAATGACAGCGTCACTTAAAACCTAGTTACGAACAAGAGGGATAAGAAAAGCGGGGAAGAGCTGAAAAGGTTAGATGATTTAAGGTCCATTAGCACTGCAGGGAATGGAGAAGTGATCAAATTACATTGTCTCCCTTTTCTTCTCTATCTCAGGCTTGTGTTGTGCCTCTAGCCGGGGAGCTTGGCTCATAGCCATGCACTCTGAATCGGTAGATGCAGGTGAGAGAAGAGCTGCCATGGTTGGAGTCAATCTCAAGACGAACATTGTTGATCAGAGATGTGATGCCTGGCTCAACATTGAAGGTCTGAGCATTGCTCTTCTCAAGGTCATAGGAGACCTTCGCAATGAGATATAAGGTGGGTGGATTTGATGTATCGATTATGGGTTCTCCAAACCACCCAAAGACCATACCCTCCTTGGGGGCACTGGACCTGTCATACGCCACTGTCTGTAACGCAATTTACACATGAGAAGCAATGCATTAGTTACAGCTCAAGAAAATCAAAAACTAAGACAAGTTTTCTGAACACACTTCTATGTCATAAAATGTTTTCTTTTAAAAATGTAGTGGTTAGAGTAAGCAAGAGAATACAAGTATCAGTTTCTTGTAAAACTATGAGATACTTTGTAAAAATAACCTGGACTGCTATTTGCAAAAATCCACAAGCATGCTAGAAGCACCAATACCAGAATCCGTACTATCACAATATCATCTTTTGAACATATCGCTTTATTATTTAGTGTTTTATAGGCACAAAGGTATACACTATTATGGACAGAATAATGTGGTCAGCTAACGATTAAATTGCAACTGACATGCAACAAGATAATGTACATCACATTATCCTGACTTTACAAAGAACCAACCGTTGAATACGATAAATTCATTTTTACCCCAAGAAAAAATTCAGATCAGGAGTTGAACAGGGCAAAAAATTATCAGACCACACTAATCCAGTCATCTGGGATGGAAAGTGAAAGTACAAGGTAAATTGAAGTGCAATGAAATGCCCAAAAATTTGGGGGGGAAATCAGTGGGAAAGCTTGAATCTTTTTTCTCTGACTTAATATTCCTCAAGTCCTTTTACTTTTGGTTGAGAGGCATTTGCTCTCCTAATTGGGCTACAATGAGAGAGACAAAACTTGAACATTCTTGATGGTTACTGATTTGAAACACATTATTATTAGCCTTTGAAAAAATATAATTACTTCATGCATTATGCATGAGATAGCTACTGTTGTAAACCCAAGTTCCGTGGTCTATAAGGAAATCAGGTGAGGACGCTCACAGGAAATTATTGGCTTAAACCTATTACAACTTAAATCATATATGGTAAGTTTGAACTTGGATAGCTTTAAATATAGCATGAGCCATAGGGATGGAAAGTGAATCACCCCACAGGATGAGATCTCACACTAGGACTTTGAGTGCATCAAGAAAGCATTGACTCACTGACTTCAATAACTCACCTAGTCAAATATCATCAAAGATGATGTTCAAATATGCAGACATAAATACAACAAGAACTGAGTACTCAGATAAATAAGTGATTCACTGTAGGCTTGCAACTCACCTAGTGAAATATCATCAAAGATAATGTTCAAATATGCAGACATAAATACAATAAGAACTGAGTACTCAGATAAATAAGTGATACACTGGGTAGGCTTGATCATCGAGTTAGAAGAATGAAACTGGAAGGATTTTGATGCCTCTCAACATGAATATTCAGTTCAAGAATATTGACTTCACAAACGACGTCCAAACAAATGTTTTCCTGTGGCAAATCAATTTGTTGTGTGCTCGTTCATCTCCAGGAATAAACATAACTCTTGGCAACTTAATCAGTTAACCTTGCCATGTCACATTTATTCCCTAAAGCAGAGTGTTTAAGAGAGGCCGCTTAAGTAGCAAATCTCAGGAGATTAAGCAGCTACTATGTCCATGAAGTAGCTTCTTAGAAGATAAAGCAGCTAAGTGGCCTGTCTTGAGAGCCTCTTCACTTTATATGCCACTTTTTAAAATACTGCATAATCTATTGCTAATAAAAATCTAAATAAGCGCAAGGTTATCACACAAGTAATCATCACATGGTGAGAGTATCATTAGTTTGGAACATAGTTAACAGTATGAGTACCGGTATCGGTATCGGCCAATAATTTTTAGTATCCATATCATCAATATCAGCCCATACTGTAGTGTTAATTATCATAAAGGGTACCTCAAACCCCGACAGGATATTGCCGAGATATCTTGGAATTGTCCAATATTTGAAACCGTGGTATGTAGTCTTACATATTGTTCACTTGCAAAGGAGTTCATCATTATATTGTGTTCCTAGATCACTGATGGTTGGATCATCCGGCATATTTGACTACTGAAGGATTATAACCATAAAATGAAGATCTATTCAATGCCTTGTTGGATGATTTTAATTTGACATTATATGGTTCAGTAAGCACATCTGAAATGAATCTTGAAGAAGTAGATTTGGAGAAACATTATGCACATTAAAGGCTTATTTGATAAATATCATGGTTTTAAATATCGGCTGATTCATATAAAGCAATATCGTATCTAGTTTTGAGGCACCCGATACGATATTAACCATGTAATATCAGCCGATATTGGGGCCGGTTTTGCTGATATTGATGATAAAACCTATTGATTGATACCGATACTGAAATTTTAAACCATGATAAATATATTGATTGGAGGAAATGGACCCAGGTTTATAGGGCCCATATAATGGCCATACACCAAATGATAAAACAAAACATTAGGTGGCAGCCGCTGCAGCAGAGAGGAAACCCCAAAAGGCCACTTATGTGAAAAAAAACACAAAGGTAAAGTAGGGCCAGCACCTATCAGTTGAGAAATAGAGAATTATGGAGATCTACTTGCTATATCACATATTACTATTATGCAATGCAAAATAAGACAATGGTTCCCTCCATACAAACAGTCATACAGATTTCAGTAAGGATCTAAAGATCTAGTTTCTTATCAATTGTTTTTCCAGTGGTGCCACATACAGAGATTTGGAATTGATCATGAATCTCTATTCCAGACCAGTAATCATCACTCAACAACATCGTATACGTATTCGTTCAGTAGATTATAAGATCATAAATCGTACAGGTAACAATATCTTATCATGTACTTCAAACTGTTGAGTTAATTATCATATATATTTGATTTATTCAACTAATTTTAGGAACTTTGAAATTTAAAGGATGCCTAATAGTTGGATATCAGCAGCAGAGACTTCCTAGCCCCATCATACTTCCTTAAGTAACAATCGAGGCTTCACATCTCTGTACTCTCACAATAAGTGAACTTTGCAATTTAAAATACAAAAAAAAAAATAACTTAAGACTTTCAAATGATGGTGTTGGCTTGTCTAATGAAGCTCTAGCATATGTTTATTACAGGAAAAAAAAACTGTCAAGTGATGTCATGATTGTTAGTGGTTAATTATCTGCGTTTTATGTTTCTGTATGATGTGAAACAGTGACCCTATAGTGTGGTATATCAGTAATACGCCTGAATTCTGCAACGTTTCACCAAATTTATAATCATTAGTAAGAAATAATCTAAAACTAACACTGAGATCAGATGTATTTTATAATCATTTGCAAACATATCAGAGATAATTTTAATCTCAAAATGTCAAACACAATACCCAGTCAGTGAACAGTCCTACTTGCAACATTAAGAGCAGCGAAATACAAGCATAATAAAATTCACACAACTCACATTAATAATGAGCAGCAGATTAACAATATAATAATTTAGAGAATAAATTTACTGTATAATCCAATTGATAATCTGATTGCGGAATTAAAAATTACCTACTGAGAGGTTATGTTCTCGGGTACGCGTGTTGATGTTGTTACTGTCATTTACCATTGTGGCTCTTGAATTTCATCAACGACTGATGTGATGTTGTTGTTGATGAGTGCAGTTGGCTCGCACAACAGGACAGGCCCGTGAACAGCACACGTGGGTGTGGTTCATTGCGCACAAGTTGGTGCAGGCTGCACTCGAACGAGGCATGGGCGTGGAACAGGGCCCTGACTGTGGGTGTTTGAGCACAGCTAGGACCAACAGAAGCGGGTGGTAATGTGGTTGCTTCTGTTGATGATGTCGAGAAATAGATTTTGAGGCATCAGCGCATGACGGCAAGGAACAGAGAGGAAGATAATGAAGACGGTCCTGAGGTAAAGAAGTAGCGAGACCATGGGGATGGGGTTGCTGGCAATGAGATGATCGTCGGTTGACGTCGGAGAAAGATGCAATGGCGGAGGGCTCCAGACCTCGTAGTGAAGATGAGGAGAGAGTCGTAGTGGAGAGATGAAGGGGAAAGTAAGGTGGTGCTGTCATTTGGGTTCTTCGTTTGCAGGTAGAAAAGAAGAGAGGAAAGATGAAAGGGGTGGGGCCACGTGGTTGGTGACATGTGAGAGAGGGGAGGAGGGGAGGGGAGGGGTCATGGGCTGGGGTTTGTAAAATAATTTTTTTATTCTTTTTTTCTGGCATTTGGCTAAGAATGGATATGTGAGGATTTGGGGTTTGAGATAGGATAATAATAGAGAGGTAGGGATAAGATTTGGATTATGATTTCATATTTAAAATCGAGAGAATCAAATTTCACACTCAAACTCACAAAAAAAAGAGATTCATTTCGAAAACTCAAAATTTTCATTAATCAACTTCATTATTTTTCAATACAATACTCAAGCTTTTATATAGGCCAACAAGACTGATGACTTTCTCCCACATATCTGATGTGTGACTAAAAGAAAAAAATACTAAATAAAAAAATTACTCGACTAAATAAAATAAAAAGTACAGAGTCCAATCAACAAGAACAAATAAATTCATGGGCTGCTGCTGTCGTTGGATGTCTGGTAGGAGTCTAGGAGAAGATGTCTCATTCAAGTTTTTCAGCAGCGGTAGAACTTTATGTATTTTTAGTTTCTTTATTTTGAGTTATTTTATTTTAGAGTTGTATTTTTATTAGTAGTTTAGTTTCTAAAATATAAAATTGTAATTCTATTTTGATTAGGAGTTTTAATTTGAGTTATATTCAATTTTGTAAAAACCAATAAAAGATCTCTTGTATCAAACAATATGCAATGCAATGAAGATATGAAAGTTTTTTCTCAAATTTGTGTGAGTTGTGATCTCTCTTCAAATTTTTTCTCTTTGGTAGGACGCCCTAGAGACACCCAAGATTAAGAATGTGAAACCCCTAACTAGCCTATCCTCTTCAGTGTGAAACCTCTAGCTAGCTTATTCTCTTCCCTATCTACCTTCTTCTTTCTAATCTAAACCCTTATTCTTCCTTAAAACCCTAGTTCTCTTTCTATTCAAAAAACAAATAAAAAAATAACTGAGCTTTCTTTTTCCCTTTTTCTCTCTGCAATTTCTCACGCGTTGCCTTCTTTCTCTTTCTTTCTTTCCCCTTTTCTTCCCACGTGCGCTAACTCCACGTGCCCCTCACCTCTTCTTCTCTCTCCTCTCTCCTCCAAACATCATACAATTAACCCCACAAGCAACCAACACCATACAACACCCTTCCTCATCATAACCTTTCGCTTTCCCTGCCTGTGCCTCCTGCACCAATGCCCTGTGACACCAACCAGCCCGAGGCAACGTTGTGCCTCCTCCAGCTAGCCCCAACCTCGCCGACCATCTTCTCAAGTCCTCGCCCTTCCAAGCTCCCTCTCGGCCTTCTGCCCAATCACCCACGAAGCCGTCGTTCTTCCTCCTTGTCACCGCCATCGAGCACCACCAGCACCCGATCTCCGACGCCCTTGCGCTGCCTAACCTCGCCTTGCCAGAGCCCCGCCAGTGCTCCTTTGCTTTCTTCAGCCTCATCATCAAGAATCCGACTGTTCTTCGAACTTGAAACCTAATCGGATTCAAGTTCAACAAAACTCGATCCGCAACTGAACCCGATTCAGAGTTTAAGTTGTCCAACCCGTTAGCTACACCACAGAGGTCCAAGTGCTACAGTTCCAACCCGTGCTACAGTTCAGTCCGTTTATAGAAAACGGACCGGTTAAGCAATGATTTTGTTTGCCGGCCATATCTTGACGATCTAGAGTCCGATTCTAATGATTCTCGAGTTGTAGGATTCGTGGAAGCGAGCTCTACATATCTACAGTCATCACAGGACACTGAGATCTGACGTGATTCTCAGTAAATACATTTTCAATCCCGACAGTTATTTAGACTCTGATAATTATTTCTCTGAGTTCTTATCAACTTCACTGCTGTCCATCAAAAGTGAGATTATGTTTATCTGCTTGCTTTTGAATTCAATAGCTTTTATATTGATCGTTAAAAAAAAATTCGCATAATATATTATCTTTAATTGATTCTCGATTGAATTGGATTAACTTGTCCATGTTTTTATTTACATCCATCTCTGCATTATTAGTTTTAATCCTTCCTACCCAACGATCAGAACTTGTTGGTGAAGCGTTAGTTTGGTATTTTATTTTTGATTTCCGCATACACGTAACATTTTACATCACTTTGCTTAAGATCTTTTGGTAGATGAACATATGTTATGAAGTTTATGAATTTTCTACATGTAGATTGATATTTATGCTAAAAGCATGTTTTGAACATAAACATACCTATGCGTATATCACCTATGCTTTTATTTGATTGATTCATGTTGAAAACTTGTTAGTGTGGTCTTACTTCTTATGTTAGTCATGAGTGGTCTTACTTCTTATTTGACTGATTCATGTTGAAAACTTGCATCTTGAAAAGCGCTCTTAATTCTTATGTTAGTTTATGAGTAAACTACAAGCAAGCTGGGAATTGGCTATCTCATGAAAGTTATGTATATGAAATTTTGGCTCTATGAACATGATTTATGTTTTTCTCATCTAGAAGCAGGCTAGGATGCACATACACGGGTAGAATTATTAGCTACCAGTGCATTGATATACATTACAAGATGAATTTCTTTGGTTATCATTCAGCTCATTATTGCGTGCTTCTTATTTGGAAATACTAGTACACATTGAAATCAAGCAAGGCGTGTCAAATCTCAATGTGTCCCCTCTATGAGGGTGTTTGATCTGTGTAGGTTTTGATTTAGGCATCCAGCCACGGGCAAATGCCGCATAGTAATGAGACCCAAGTCAACCAAGGTGTAAAGTGTGAACTGCATTGAGACGTGACCCGCCTAATTTCATTACAATTATCATCTAAAAGTGTTGTTTCACTTCATGTGTGCACTACTTGATTTATAAGTATCATGCTATACTTGATTTATAAGTATCATGCTACTACCATGTACTTTTATTAGAGGGTTTTGAAACTTAAAGTTTCTAAGATGGTTCATTCGCTTGCTGAGTGTGCCCCAATATTTTCTAAACTTGTGTGGCTCAGCTTCTAATTAAATCACTTAGAGGATTTTGTGAGTCGACTACTTATGACACATAGCGTTCTAGCATTAGACATCAGTTGTGCGCTTGTGTAATGTTATCTTTTCAAACTTGGAGTAAAAAGATTTTTGAAAATAAGACGCTAGAATTGATATGAAGATACTTTAGATTTGTTGTGAAACTCACAGATATATTCTTATATACACTTCAAAGGTTTTATTCATGAAAGTTATTTGTGTTAAAATGTTTGCAATTTGAGCAGGAATTAATTAGACTTCGAAATTCTTTTGTTGAGAAGAATTCTGATTGAGTGTCATCAGGCATAAGGACCAAGGTTGGGCTCGAGGCCTAATTAATAGATACATGATATTTTTCTTCCTTGTCCTACCTGCCAACTATCTTTCAACAGTGTTATTATAGGAGTGCTCCCCCTTTGCCCATGTTTGCCTCAGTAGAAGCCTTTAGATGGTTGACGATGGTTGACATCACATTAGGCAGCTAACTGTAAAAACTTGGCCAAATTTTTTCTCGAGATTTCTTGACTTTGAATTGTGAACAACTGACTCCACTCCGCTTTGATGAAGGGATAGGAGTTATGATAATGATCCTATTTATATAGGGCATAGGTTGGCAGCGCGATTAGCCATCTGATTTACACATGGAGTTGATTTCCTTGGATTGACCTAGGTCTTAGAAATGCAATTGCAATAAATGAATATGTAGGAGGTAATTTCCCTGGCTCTGCTATAATATAATCTACATGACCAAAACGGTCCCCATAGCTAAGGCTAGAAAATGTCACCCTTAGGGTTTTTTTCCCTTAAATACCTAATGCCAATAATTAAAACATGTTCCTGCGTTTTCAATTGCATATTTCCGGACAAAATAGCTATTGATCACACTACAACTGAAAAAGATCGAGTGACGCATAAATTCTAAAGCTTGATACTGATGAATTAAGTTACTATGCACCTAACCTATTCTGTCCCAACTGCATGCGGACTAATAGATGACTTGAGAGTATATGCCTCCAAATTCAAAAACCATTAATTCTTGGATCCAATTGAAACTACAAACATACATTAGGACTAGTTTTGATGGAACAATCGTGCTGAGATCTCACAGTGGTGATGAAAGTGACCAAAGTATCTACGGAATACAAGCACTTGAATGCTGAGTACATGTGCACACAAGTGAGCATAGCAAGAGCTATTGGTGTCTGTATGTGTATGGGTGTGATGGCTGCGGTTAGCAAGGACCTGCACACAACAAGAACATGGCGGTTCTTTTATCACACTCATTAATAGGAAGAGGAAGTTGGAAACTCTAGAGGCCTCTTGACTATGATCCATTAAAGAGAAGTAGATCAAGAGATGAGTTTGCTTCCGCTTTAGTGACTGGATGGCTGCAGACGCCTTTTAAAGAGAGGATAGAAACAGTGAACACAAAATGTGGTGTCGCTATCTTTGCCACATTTGGACACAAACCCGTATGGTGAAATTAACAAAAGACATAGATGCTAAAACAAACACCTAATACAACTCCCATTACATATTCTTATAATTATGGTGTATATTATAGACCATCTGTAGGAAAGGACCGACTTTCCTAGTAGTGTCCTTTAAATCCAA
Source organism: Agave tequilana (assembly GCA_038442645.1). Lineage (NCBI taxonomy): Eukaryota > Viridiplantae > Streptophyta > Magnoliopsida > Asparagales > Asparagaceae > Agave > Agave tequilana. The sequence goes on along the minus strand of JAVJIF010009291.1, from coordinate 5,543 downwards.
AGGTTGAAACCTACAAGTATGACTCCTATATTATTATGCCCGGTTCTCCAAGAACTTAGAGAGCAGCCATTTGATACAAACCCATCTACTTATATTTATTTTCTAAAACAATATCTGTCAACTAATATGCTGTCTGTCTATCGCATTACATTTTTCCATCCCATATTCACCACCTTATAGTCTTAGTTCCATCATACTTCTACATACTTCTAATGTGCAACAACAGAGAAGCCTTAGTAATGCGTCAACACAATGTTCTAAGACTGATACATGGCTGGACACAATAGGGTGCCGGCTACCACATAATGCACTAGATGTCAGAAACAACCAAAAAAGAGGAAAGGGGGAAGGAAGAGGGAGGAAAAAAGAAGAAGAGGATGGACAAGGAAATGAGAAGGAAAAGAGACTAGAAAGGGGAAGCAGTCACTATTCTGCCAACACATCTCCCCAGTCCACTGGCACCACCCATTGAGCTTTCGGTAGTGTGAAAGAGAGAAAAATGGGGGAAGGGTTAGTATCAAAACCTAAACATCCTCCTTTAAGTTAGTAACTGGGTCGAAGCCACTTAATAAATTAAAAGGTGAGGGCTAGGATTCGATGCTAACCCAATGTCATCTTCTTCCCCATGCTTGATTGATTTTCCAATCTGCTGCTTCCTCAAGTTTAAAAAGACAAGATCGATACCTCCTGATGTATCTAATGAATATTGCAGTTAATGTTAGAAGAGCTCAAACGAGAAAGTTCAACCCATTCACTATCATAATTGTAAAATTGCCTATATGATATATATCACAACATTTGAAATTATTTTCACTCCACATGTGATCTTTGCATGGCCACCAAAGAATGTCCTATGAACTGAAAAACAGAACCACAAAAGAAGGTAAGAAAATAGAAAATGTTTGGAAAGTTTCAGATGTCCAATAATTGTAAAAGCAAAATATAAAGTGAAGCAAGACATTACCTTTGACACATGCTCAAGTGTAACAGCCTCTGGTATTATTGCAGTTCTAAGCCTGATCTGAATATATCCCGAGCTCCCTTCCAAAGCAAAACAGTGGCCAGGCTCTCCAAAACTTGGTTCCAGCATCTTATGGGCGTTAACATGAACTCTGCGTCTACGTTTAGAGCAGCAGACCAGCTGTCAGGTTTCCCAAAAGTGTAAGGTTGTGAATGCTCTGTAACCTTTGCCCCACCAGATGTTAAAGCATAATCAACCCTTCCAAGACCATCTGAAGCATGCTTTTCTATCTCTTTTTCAACAATATTCCTTGCAAAGGCCCTAATCTTGTCCAAGTTTACATCTTGAACACTACCATCCAGTCTTCCACTGTTCTTCAAGTCATTCCAAAATTTCTCAAACTCTTCCTTTGAGATGAAACCCATATCCTTCAGTTCACTGAGAGACTTCTCCAAACTATCAGCTTTTGCATCCAAACTCTTCAACTCCTTTCCTAACAATGCACCTTTCTCCTCAATTTGCTTCATCACTTCCCTTCTCACAGTCCCAACCTCACTACCAATTTTTTTTATCCAATACCTCTGACTGCACTTGGAACATCTTTGCCATGCTCTTCAAAGAGGTCTCAACTCCTGAAACACGGCCCTCATAATCCAAAGTTAAATATGTATTATTAGTCGGATATTGAACTTTATCAGCCCATTTCCAGATCATCTGCCCAAGCCATAAAGCAGCTGCAAGAAGAAGGCAATTCTTCGTGAGAATGCTGAGAATAGTCTGCCACTTGGGTTTCTCAGGTTAGGTACAGGCTTCTTACGCCGTGGAGAAATGGTGGCGGAAGTAACTGAACCTTTCTTATAATGTGACATATCTTTCGGTCTTTCAAGCACAGATTCTCCCTTATTGTATGGATTAAATCATTCCCATTTGCAACCCAATCATCTGTCACTCCATTAATGCCTTCTTCAGATTCTAATTTCTTTTCTATGAAAACCACTGTTCTTCTCCTAGAATTTGCTTTAGAGTTCGAATTCATAGCTAAAGAAATATTGCCGCCAGTCGCTGCCAACATCAAACAGATAAGGTAAAAGAATTAATGGTCATATACAAAACAGAAGCAATTCGTAAAACTTCCAAATTAATTTCCTATATATATATATATATTATAATATATATATATATATATATATATATATATATGAGAAAAATGTATATCAGCCGACGGCTGAGAGACCCTCTCAGCCTGCGGTGATGTGGCAGATTATTAGTCACACTAGAAAGGACGCCCCGCCTATTGAAACAGTTGAAATTACTAAATACCCTGCGGTAAAAGACAGTGGATCTGTATAGTTTATTATTTTTTTATTTTCTGACGTTAGTCAATATTGTCACAATTATCTTTTATAACTGCGGCCAAACTGCGACAATTTTTATCAAATCACGAAACTAATTTGAATGCTTCTTTATTAATTTTTTTGTTATCTGATTTGAAATTTACTGATTTTTAATATAGTCGCAGTTTACTTTTTTTTTTGCATGTAATGTATAAATTATTATTTTTTTTACATATTGAATTCGGATAAGGACTGCGACTATGATCGCAGTGCTTAACGAGAGCAAGTCGTGGACGTTTTTTTTGGTAAATGTAATAACGGTGACTAAGAACGATACTATAATCGCAGTTTACGTATTATTTTATATATTTGTTCTTCATTGTGACTGTTGTCTGAGCTGCTATGAACTATTAAATTGTTTTTTACATATAGCTTGCGATCAAGGACTGCGACTATGGTCGCAGTACTCACGACAGCATTTTTTTTTGGATGATTTTTTTTTGCTAAGTTAAATGTAATAACGGTGACTAAGGACTGATACTATAGTCACAGTTTACGTATGGTTTTATATGTTTGCTCTTCACTGTAACTGTTGTCTCAGCCGCTTATAAACTACGAAATTTTTTTACTTATTGCATGCGAGTAGGACTGCGACTATGGTCGCAGTGTTTAAGAACAGCAGTCGCAGTTTTCTAATTTGTGATATACATTGAAATATACTGATTTAAGAGGATTGCGATCATGTTCGCAGTATTATCTGTTTATATATTTTAATTTTAGACTGCGACCATGGTAGCTGTTTATAATTTTATTGAATGCAAAACGATCAAACTGTTTATGAGCTGTGTATATAACTTTATTGAATGCAAAACGATCAAACTGTTTATAACTGAACAGCGACCGTGGTCACAGTGCTGAAGGAGGTCGCAGTGCTGGACGATAGCATATTTCGTCTGTTATTTTTATGCGAATAAGGAATGCGACTAGGGTCGCAGACGTGATATAAAATTGAAGGTTATATTATATTAAGTCTGCGACCGTGGTCGTAGTGATAGAAAGTTTTGTTATACTATGACTGCGACTAGTGTTGCTGTTTATTTCACATTATCTTGATCCAAATTTTTTTTCTATTATATTTTCGATATAGTAGAATTACGAATTTTATAACTGTAGATATATTCAACTGAAAATTTTTTAGGTAAATTCTGTTTGTGGATGAGTTTATGCTAGTTTAGAAGTAAAAAAGGGGTATTTTTATTAATTTGATTCACGATTCTTTAGGCGGGATTTTTAATTTTTTTGGCGCCTACACTTTGCGACCTATATGTGGCATATATTCAGCCACGTCACCGCCGGCTGAGAAACTCTCTCAGCCGTCAGCTGAGGTACAGTAACCCCTATATATATATATATATAGACTTGTGTCCTTCCAAAAGGATTTGAGCCCGAATCTTTCCCACTCAAATTCAACCCTCCGACATTCGAATACAAGATCCACTCCGTTGAAGTTAATGTATATTATTTCAAGCATCTATAAATCAAAAATCAAAAATCAAGTGTTTTAAATACTTTTTGCCCATCCATCAAGTGGCCGGCCAAAAGTAGTGAGTTGGTTAGATCTATATTTTTAGACATACAAATTCTCGATCCGACCATTTCATTATGATCTAAACGTTTAAAAACTCCTACGACTAATTTTTGTTAGGTTTTAAATGTTCTACACCGTTAAACTAACCAACTCGCTATTTAGGCCGTCCGTTTTTTTCCCTACTTGATGAATTGGCAAAAAGTATTTGAAAAACTTGATCTTTGATTTATAGATATTTGAAATAATATAGATCAACTTCAACAGAGTGGATCTTGTATTTGAATATTCGATGTCAGTATTTGAGTGGGAAAGATTCGGCCTCAAATTCTTTTGGAAGGACACAAGTCTATACACATACGTTTTAATCCACAAAAAAGGGGGAAATGCATAAAACAATAAGAGATGTGTCAAGTAACTATAATCGAACTTTAAAAAAAAATCCCCAGAAGTTGCCCAAGAAAAAATCATCTTGAAAATTAAAAACTTTCCATCATAAACTTGTGTACTTCACTAAAGCATTAGGTTCAGAAAACAGATAAAATTCAATAATTTTAGCGACAACTTCCGAACTAACCAAAATAAAGAAAATTTAAAAAAACAAAATTTACAATGGAATCAGATGAAACCAGAAAGAGAGAACCTTTACACAATAAATTATCAAAAAATAACTTCCATCACCTTCCGCACTTCGCCATCATGGTCACACAAAAACCTAGTCATAACCACATTTCCACCTAAAAAAAATAAAGGAATCATCAAAATTCGCAAGAGCAGAAGCAAATGCAAGCACACAAAGGTAAAATGACGATAAATTCCGAAGCCCTAGAGTAATAATAGTGCTCTAAAACGGGAAAAAAAAAACTCAAAAAATGAATCAGATCAAAAAAGAAAACGATGAAGCGATTAAACAAGGGATCTGAGAAAACTACCGACCCGGTTTGGGTCGCCTCGGACCTCGAGGCGGTCGCCGAGCTGCTCGAGCGCCAAAAGAGATCTTTGGGAGTAACTCGTTTTTTAGAGAGTTTGAAATCGGTTACACTGTGGGATGTGATGATTTTCTAAAAGTTAAGGACTGCATTGCAAAAATTAGGGGAAGATTTTGGCTTTCAGGTCCCAAGGGCCTTTTTTTCATGTATTTTAATTGTGCTTAAAGCCCATGAAGCCCAGTAGAAAAGAGTTTGAGATGTATATTACATTGAAAAATAGCTAGACAATTAACTAGAAATTCTGTTGCGTGGCTACAAAAGCAATCTACAGGCGTGTTTGCTTGCAAGGAAGTGGGTGGAAGTAAAGAAATGAGAAAGTATAGTTGCCCACTTTCTTATTTATTCAAACAAAAAGAAAAATAAGAAAACTCATTTTCTTTTCTCTTTTACACATTATTTTCTCACTTCCATAGTGTTACAGTGAATTTTGTGATCATGTAAATCTCATTTGTAATAGTTGTAACACAAAACAGTTAATTTTTTGATCATGTAAATCTCACTTGCATTTTAATTACAGTTTATTTTTTATTTTTCTTAATTAATTTTTATTTTAATATATATTTGGCGGTCAACTTTGTGGCGAACTTTTCTACTTTCATTTTCACATTACCATCCAAACACTGAAAAAGATATAACATTTTTCAAATCATAATTTTCAACCAACATTCAAACAC